>APFE030993484.1:0-10031 GCA_000404065.3 Pinus taeda
CAAATCACGAAATTATTTCTCCATCTATTGTTACGTTGAGATAGGGTTGTCTTGATGCTAGGGAAAACACGTTGAAACATAACCCTAGGAAAAAACTCCAATTTTATTGCATTTACTTCCAATGTCTAAATTCCCCTTCACAAAATCAACATTTTTCATTGTAATTTCTCCAAAGAATTTCTATTCTTATGACTCCTAGCGGTTGTTTCGATAGCATCGAACATCCTTTCTAGAGTTAACTTTGCAATAAAGGGAATATGAAATTTATATAAAAATATTCAATAATAATTATAACCATAAACAAGTGTAATATGCAGGACTACCGCTTTGTATTCATCTCTTATGCAAAAAGTAATCATAAAATTACAAAGCTTTGATCTTAATCAATAATTCGGTATAGTGGTATCATAATGGTTAGTGGACTTTTAGCTAACATATTAACATTATTTATATTCTTAGAAGTTAGTACAGTGTATTGGAAATGGAAAATAAGACTTTATAATGGTAAGGAACCGAAAATTCCTACATTGGAGTTCACAATTAATTCAGATTTTAAAATTTTCAATTTTTAGAATGTATATACAACTTACATGAAAGGAAAGTATGTATGAGAAATGTGATTCCTTAAGGGAAAGCATGTGTACCTAGTGAAACTCTCTTTAAAGTTTAGTTTAGTGGAGTAAGCATGCTAGACTAGATATATCTTAGCCAATACAATCAGTAATGGTCAATTATGACCAAATAATTCTATAATAGTTGTTGATTTTCAACCCTATAAGAAATATGCCAACTAATTAATCAATTAATTTTGACGTAGAACTAGCCTTGGGTTTTTAGAAATCATATCGACCAAAAATAATATATGATCTAGCTTGTTGTTGAGTGCTTATTTATTGTGTTTTTTAGTCAACCTCAAATCAAGGAGAGCTTTGGCATGCATCACTTCTCAATTTAGAGAATTGAGGAAATATTGAAAGATTACAAGTTATATGCAACATGATATATTTGGAAAGCCAATTTAAATTTATTTTTAAATTAAAATAAACATAGTGTTCCAACATTTTTTAATGTTTCTAAATAACTCCTATCTTTAGCAAAAGATGTTATTTTTATCACCAAAGTTGTAATATTCAAGTTTCTAATTTGAAAAGTTCTTTTATACCGATTTAATTCAAATTTATTTATTTATAAATATAGATTAATCTTATTAATTCGAAAATATAATTATAATAATATTTAAAAGAAATGAACATTTCAGTTTTGACTAACTAGAGGACAATTCCTAGTAAGGTATAAAAATATAAACATCCTAAATCAATTATTAACTCTCGAACTAAAAAGTAATTTTTATAATAGTAAATCTCTATTATAGAAAAAAAAATGTGAATTAAAGATAAGTATTTTGTTTTCTTTATTTTATTTAATATTTTGGGAAATTGTTCATAATGTATATATATGTAATGGCCATGTGTTTCTTCAATTATACCATTAATACTTTTGAAATATGATCTTCATAAGCCTTCATAAAAATTGTAAATTTGAACAAAATTTTACAGGATATGGATATGAATCATTATCTTGAACATATAAATCCAGAATTAAGAATACATACACTTTTCTATTATCAGTGAAAAAAATATATATAATAATTAATTTTTATTATTTTACTTATAGAATTAAATATAAAGATTATATTATTCACTATTTAAAATCTTAAATTATAAATAAATTTTAAAACCTTAAATTATAATAACTTTTTAACAACTATAATCCAAAAAACACCTTAAACATCTACTTTGAGACAATTCAATCTGGTGTTATGTTGACATTAGGAGGCTATATTTATGATGACATTCGAACTATAAACAAAAAATGCATATAGAAATGGAGAAGAGGAAAATTAATGATGTTATTCTTATGTTCATAAATAAATTATAAATGAATTATCAAATAAATAAGATGAGAATGAATTATCAAAGTATTGTTATATAAATAATTCGATTATCGTAAATTTCTGAAAAGAAAAATGTTTTTCTATTATTTTTAATTTTTATAAATGATTATAATTATTACGAAAATAAATTAATTATTAATTTTACTTTCTATTTAAAAATATTTAATTAATAATGTGCTAATCGATTTTCAATAATTATAATGCCAATAATAAATCACTATTATATATAGTCATTTATATTATTTAAATGAAATAATAATTTTAATGCTAAATTATTAAACTATGTCACTAAGGTTTAGTATGATTGCAAAACAATACCATTTATCACTTTTATAAGGAAAAATCATTTCAATAAGCAGGTTTGGATTGATCCATTTTATGTTATTTTAGTTTTATGATTTAATAACGAATTCTATACCTCATTAAATCTGTAAATTTTGGTGGTACATTTAAACCTCAAATGCTAAGAGTGATTTTAACTTTGTATAATGAGAAAAAGAACTAGTGATTTTAACCTTGTATAATGAGAAAAATAATTGTTGAATCATATAACGATATATATGTTGTACAAATAAAATAAATTTAAAATAGTGATTCCAAGGTAATCACACGTCATTTAAAACATTTCTCATACAACTTAAACAACATGATGACCTTTTTGATTTGTGCATGGGTCATATCAATGGGTTTTTTATTAGATAAATAATTTATGAAGATTATTAATGAAGATTATTGGGAATTCAATGGTTTTTTTAATCACATATATTAAATTTCTTAATTTTTTTATTGCATAATTAACTTACGAAGACACTTATTTTTGTTTTTATATTTTTATTTTTTAAATATTTTTAAATTTAACAAAATTAATTTTAAAGCCCAAAGTTTAATTAGGCTTATTCACCAAATTAAAAATTAGAAATTCAAAATTTTATAAAATTAAAAAAAAAAAATAGATTTCCCCAAAAATAATATTTAATTTTTCAAAAACTTGATTGAATGAACTTTGCAAATAATTTTCAAAAATTACTTAGGAATTAAATAATTTTATCCCAAAATGATTACAATATCACTGCCTTGACTAAGTATAATAAAATTACAAAAAAAACCATCAGTGAATGATTTTAGTTGCCATTAATTTTAATGTTATATCTTTTTTTAATTGAGAAATAAAACTCATGACATTAATTTTTTTTTTTGTGTAATTTGAGCTACTGCTAATATTATACAAAAAAAGAGTACAAAAAGTTTACATCCGCCATGATGAGCTGGCTACATCTGAACAGTATTGCATACTATGACTGAAATCGAACCTGAGAGACTGAAGAACTATGAGACTGTCCACTGACCCCAAACCAGAACCCATGTAAAACTGGACACATGCTAAAAACTCTCAATCCCTGCCGGGGTGAGGGAAGAACTTACAAACAGTGAAGTACCAACATACATAACTACGGACATAACAGACAGACATAATTCGACGTGAATCGACCCAAAAAACAGGACTGACTCATTACCACCATTGCACGCTATGACCACCGTGCCGATGTTTTGAGACTGTAAGAGCGGTCTCCAAAACAACCAAAACAACCAAGCAACAGGCTTAAGCATCCACGGAGGTGGATGGTTGCTCCTCCACCACTGGACATGCATACTGATCGGAGGCACTCGAATCTGTATATGGGGCATCGTTCTTTACAGGCTCACTTGTTCCCGCCATTGTTCCCGCCACCGCACCCGAGGCTTCCGCAGGCTGCAGTCGCGGACACTGAACAGGCGAGGGTGGCCGTGGCTCGGCTGGGACCTTTGGCATGGCTGCGTGTTCACATTTTTCAATCCGAACTGAAACATAGTAAATGGCATTGTCCAGGGTGCATGGAAACCGGAAGCGGGTGGAGGGATGAGAACCGAGCGAACACGCCGCTGCCCTTCCCTGCCCTCTTCCTCTGCCACGTCCTCGTCTAGCTCCAGGGGAACTAATTTCTTCAGAGGGGGAGTTGAATGAGGCTGAGGATCGTGGCGAGGAAGCTTGACCTCTTGCACCTCCCCTTGAACCACCCCGCCTACTGATGAGGCGTTGCCGTTCACGCGGCATCCTGAAACAAAACTGCACACAATGCTGCCCAGAGACCGAGTTTGCCCTTCACCACAGAGTGCCTTGAACCAGTGCAGAAGCTTACAAGGAAGATAATAAACCGTTGAAATAACGCAAGTGAGAGGGACAAGACTTACCACCCTGAGCTGAAGCCGAGGATCTTCTAGAGCACCGAAGGGAGAATTGCTCACAGGGACCCAAATGAACTGAAGTGGAGTATCACCCAGAGCACCGAAGGGCGAATTGCTCACAGGGACCCAAATAAACTGAAGCCGAGTATCACCCAGAGCGCCGAAGGGCGAATTTCTCACAGGGACCCAACTAACCTGAAGCCGAGTATCGCCCAGAGCTCCAATGGGCGAATTGCACACAGAGACCAGAACAAACTGAAGCGGGTAGACAAGAATGCCCTGTTGTCCCAAGGTAAAGACCAAGGCCTTCTGTGTAGAGGGCCGAGGTCTAGATCTTGGCACACGCAACCACGGCTCACTCATCCATGACCAGAGCAAACAACACACAGACCACAGAGACTTAACATCCCAAGAAACAACATTCTAGACGCTAACCATTCCAACGCACTCCAACTGCACACAGTGCACCTGCGGGCCGAGGTAGTCGACTGTTATAACGCTGTGGACAACCGATCTCCCACTTGCATTAATGGCTGCATTAATCCTGGCCGGACGGAGGAGGCTGGTTCGAGAATCATTGGGCCATCTGGCGGATATGGGCGGCCACTTGCCCAGTAATGAGCCTGCCCCCGCATTTAATTGCATATTAAACACCCGCAGCCAGGGAACTCATGACATTAACTTTATTGCTGTATCCCCATTTTAATTGAAAAAATAGCAATGACATACAAGCGAGCTTTATGCGGAAAGTAATACTTATTTTAAAAATAAAATTGTTATTCGATGTGAATTAAGTTTGAAATGAGAAAACTAATTAAAAATTAAAATTATAAAATAAAATAAAAATATAATTAATATAAATGTAAAATTGATATATTAAATTGGTTACAGAACATAGAATAGATGATGTTGGAGTGTATTATTAAAGCATTCCGTGATGTGAAGGTGTCATGTTAGAAATTCAGGGGAAAAAAATCTGATCATCTTAAGGATTGTGTGGCCTAGGTCGAATGTGATCCCTAGAGGATTTTGATAGCTTAGCTACCCCTGGGTTACCATTTCTCAAGCCAAAGGTTAGGTGTGTAGTTGTCTTAAAACTCCTACAACTTATCGAGCAAAAAATAAATTTAATATATTAAATAATTAAATATGAACCGACTGACATCTATATTATAATAAGTTTATAATATATATATCAATATAGAATAAGTATTATAAGCTTTTAGGTTCATCCCTATTAATTCAATTTAATTTTTATTTTATTTTTTATTTGATGGAAGTAAATCAATAATTTATATTTTTAATTCAAAAATACTATTTTTTGTTAAATAGTACTTAATATGATTTTAGAAATATTTGCATTAATGAAGATAATGCTTTAATCCCATTTGAAACAATTGATTGTCTATTCTTATCTTAAGAAAGATACGGGATTACTTATATTTTCTTAGAAATTTAATCACACACTTAAAAAAAAATACGATACGTGTTCCAAAATTAGCAGTAGTTTAAACATAGTAGGTTTAAGGAGATATGTTTCACTCAGGGAAAAAAATAAAATTAAATAAATAAAAATAATAAAGTAAAATAAAATTATAAATAAATAAAATTAAAAATAAAAATAATTAAATAATTAAATAAAAAAAAAATGAAAATAAAAATAAAATAAAAATAATAAAAATTAAAACAAAATAATAATAAAAATAAAAATAAAAATGAAATAAATAAAAAAATAAATAAATAAAATAAAAAATTAAAAAAATAAATAAAATAAAAATAAAAAATTTGGAAAATCTGGCATGATTTTGCTGAAATTTGGTGGAATTTTTTAGAAATTTGAGATACAACTATCGAGCTTCAATTTTTTGGCTTCCATAAAGGTTCTTGATGGCACTAAATCCATTTCCTCCATAAAAAAACAATTCAAACACTCCCAGAGTCTGATTCCTTGAAAAGAAAATCATCAGAGTCCGATGAGAAATTCATTGTTTGGGAAAAATTATCGCCTCATTAGACAAAATCGTTCCAAAATTACCATAGTTTTGATAAAATACTAAGTTAGGAAGGTTGGTATCATTAACATATTTTTAAACTGTAATTTAATTTAAGTATAACCAAGGCACTCAAGGAGAAAGTGATTTTCATCTTCAACAAAGATGATAGATTCACTATGTGGCTCATGGGAATTGGTTTGAACATAGCAATGTGCTCATGGGAGTTGCTTGAAATTTTAACAATGTTATTTAATTTTTGGTACTAATAAGAATTGAGAGATACTTTTGTTTGTCTACATGAGCATTCATTGTTTCCTTGTATTATCCTAATTACCTTTTATCTTTTAGTTCTTTGTTGCAACACATATATTCTTTAAATTTACAAGTAATAATATATTTAATATTATAGATATTCTATAAAATAAAAATATTTATGCATTCCTCAATGAACTAACTAAGATCTAACATCTTTATGTCATCCTTTCTTAAGTAGTTTTTGTTTTTAGTTGGAGTTTGAAGTAATTTTGAGGAGCCTATTGTCATCCATGTTGTTTATATATTTCTTGTACATTAAGTACCTAATAATGGTTGTGAACTTGATGAGAGAAAGGCTCCTTTTATTGAGGAATATAAGATAAAGTGTATTTCCTTTAATTTTGAGACTATAAGTTATAAAAATCTTTTATATTTACTTTATCTTTCTCTAGGATTTTCTAGATACACTTCATCCCCAAACTTCACATCCATATAAGATAATAGGAGTGACAAGAGTATCAAAGAAACTTTTTTTTCTTATCCCATAGCGTAATTTCTACTAATTTACACTTACCTTCAAATCCATAATACACTTTGCACACTCCACTTGTCATTTTTCAATGCTATAGTTCTTATTGAGCTTGTGATGAATATATATTTCAAGGTATTTGTAAAAAATTAATTTGTAACTAATCATCAATTGTATATTTGTCTAGTTTGTAATTTATCATAAAGGATTTTTGATATATTTTTTAAATGTACATTAAATAATTGTATTTACATAAAAAATCATGATTTTATTAAATTGTTGTGTTATTAATATTTATATTATTGAAAGGTATTCATTTAAAAAAGCATAAGTTAGATCACATTATTATAAATTCTATTATTGATTAAAAATAATTGTATGGAAAATAATGATTTAATAATATTTTTTTAAAACAAATTGTTAGGGTCTTAGGGTCTAGGGATCAAAATGTCTTAGGCTCTTCCTGTTCATTTTGGGGATTTGTATGTAAATTTAGCCTATGATCATTGATTTCATAGTCTAAGGGGTCATTGTCTAAGGTCACTCCAAGTTTTCCATGCCATAAAGGGGTTTTTAATTGTGAAATTAAGTTTGAATGAATCTGAAGTCCATGAGAGGGTCATAAGGTCATAGTTCCAAATCAGTAATCACGTAGAGAAAAATAGTAATTGAGGGTTCAAGGGGTATTTTCGTGGGGGTATTATTTATAACAAGTCAAAACCATGACAATCAGTTATTTCTCTACGGGTCTCTTAGTGGTGTCCATCATTCACATGTCACCATTCCCATATCACCATTCGTAATTCATAATTCCCTTTTATGTACTCCTTTCATGCACCATTTATCATCATGTCACCCCTCAATTCACCTCTAATCATCATTTTCATTACACCCCCTAAATTCAAAATTCATCATCATATTTCATAATTCATGTGGAAGAAGGTCACTACGCACTTACTGCGCAAACTGAGAACAACCACTATGGAGGTATGCAAGCATTGAGGGAAACACTCAGACAATGCTACATCATCACCACGTCATATCAAGAAAAATTACCCACCCAGCCATGCATAGAACCATAGGTAACAATATCAACCATGGATGGTTTGCTACTCTCTGTGCTTCAAAATTCATTGTTTTAAATATAATTTTAAAATGCTTCTTCTAACCAATTGGAGCCAGATTTTAAAAAACTGAAATACTTTTTTCTCAAGAACGGGTCAAAGAAAAAAGACTTCCTCTAGTTCCTTCACATCTGTCATATATTGGGAGATTAAAATGCATCTTTAAAGCCTTTTTTTGAGATTCTGCAATTTATTGTTTTATCCATGATTTTGGGGAACTTATTATGAGGATATAAAACATAATTTGAGGAAATTGAGAAAGGTTTCTCTCAAAATTATGTTATTATACAAAAACCTATCTCAGTTTTTATGCAAGTGTCGTAGTTTGGTAATTACAGGTGCCACTTGGAGACCCATTTTCACAATTCTTTACTGACAAACTTCTGAAGGTTTTGAAATTCGATTTGTCAATGTGAAGATTTTTGGAGTTTTGATTCTTGATGAGAGTTATAAGGTATAGGTGATGAATTGTTGGATTTTTCTTTGTTTTGGAGCAGGAAATAATAGTCAAACTCATAAATTTAAATTTTGTTGCACAACTAGTGACTAGGAAGTTCTGAGCTTTGCACACATGGGAAGAGGCATTAGATGGGTCCTAGTCCAACTCAACAACCTTGTCATCATGCTCATCACATCGGTTTCACTTGGTGCAGCCTGTGTCTATGCTAATATGGAGTGTACTGCACAACTCATCTTTCAATTTTGGTCTTTTTAGTCAGATTTGGACCTTGCTATTGTGATGTTGGTGATATGGATAGAAAGGAAAGAATAGGGATCAAACAAGTAGATAATATGAAGCTGATTTTTATCAAAAAGATGTTGCAATGTTATACTTAACGTTATCTTAGATTTTAGCTTTTAAAACTTGATGTTACTAAGTTGAGATGATTTGATGCTCTTAGTGGATGAAAGATACATTGTATCTAATTTTTTATTTTCCAGCATGCCTAAATGTATTTTAACTGAACCAAACATGGAAAAAATGGTTTGATTGGGTTAGTATGTGAGAGATAGTTCATGGTCTACAAACTGTAAATATTTTTTGAGATTAATGAATCTTATGCAATTCAGAAGTACTTGATCTTGGTTTTTAGAGATTCATGTGACTGTGCTCTTTATGTATGTTTCGTTTCCCAGTATATGTTTCATGTTCGATATAAGTTTGATCTCAATATTTCTTTCCTTTATATGTTGTATAATTAATGTATATGTATCAAAACTCATCAGGAATTTGATGCTCTATTTATATATTTTATTAATTCTTCTATTGTGTGCTTGATCTACTTAGGATTCATCTTGGTTAGATTCCTTGAGTTTGAAGAATTTATTTCCTTTCTTCAAATCTATTATGTACAATGACCTTTCTATCATGATCAAGAATATTTTCTACCTTGCCTCTGAAAGTTAACTAAATCAAGCAAGTGTTTGCATGATTCATTAATTTCTACCCTCAATGGCTCGATGTCCAATGAATTTCGACTCACATCTACCATCAAACCTTCAAAATAAATTCATTTATGTGTCATTAATAACTAGTCCAAATTATAAAATACCCAGTTATTTAATTCACAAAAAATCTTATAGAGAGCCATCTCTAGAGTTGGAAAGTCTATGTTCCAATTCCGCAAGTAGTTTTTGGTTACCCTATAAACTTTTTCTTAGCCTTGAGGTTCAATTATAAGGTGATAACACAAATCATCACCTTAAACAATTCTATATTATAAAATATTATTTAGCTCATGCATTAAAAAATATTAATAGCATTCATTAAATTTTTGAGAGATTCTTCAACATAAATCACATAAAATTTCATTTGTCAATGCGTTTTGAACCAACTAGTGTGGTTCATCGACAAGTTGAAGAAACAGATCCAACTTAGCATGTTAAATAGTAGCAGAGTCTCCAACGGCTAATTTTGACTTTAGGACCAAGGTCAAATTTTTAATTTATTA
>APFE030993497.1:0-10501 GCA_000404065.3 Pinus taeda
ACACAATTATATAACCACTTAACTAAAATAAAATAATTGTTTTCATAAAAATATACTCTTTTACTTAACCTAAACATAGAAACAAACTTGAGGTTAAGGGTCCATTATGAAAAAATCATTGTTTTCATGATTGTGCCATATTTTCATTCTATTTTAGAGTTACGAACACTTGGCATCTCATGCGAATGGTTGATTTCGTTTTCATAGGGATCGGATTCAACTGGTCCCTTTCAAAAAAAATCGTTGTTTTCACGATAGGGGCCGTATTCGACATTCTATTTTGAAGTACCACACACTTGGCATCTCGCGGAAACACTATATCTTTTTCTCAACGAAACATTGCACAGTTGTTATATATATTTCAATTCTATCATGTCGAAAGAGATCATATGTATATATACTAATAATGCGATATGCTATAAGTTTTTATTTAAATAAAATTTGAAAAAATAGTATATTTTGTTTTATTTTTCTTTAAATATGAAATAAATTATATATATTTTATATATATTTAAAAAATATATATATTTCTATAAAAAAATTTTACACTAATTTAATTTTAACGTGATATCTAATTTCTTGGAATTTAATATTTAAATTTTATATAAATTATATATTATAAATAATATAATTTATTAAAAAATCTAAATAATAAATAGCCATTTTTCACTGGTGTACAAAGTAATCAATTTTATTTTTTTCCCATGCAAACTAATTTTTTAGAATTTTAAAAAATAAAATAAAATTTTTTTAAATTTATTAATTATTTAAAATCAATATTGTTTTAGTTAAATAATAATGTTTGTAATAATTAATAACAATAATATTTAATTGATAATAAATTGAATAGTTGATAAACATTGATAACTATGAAAATAATTATTTATGTGTTATTCAATTTATCAGATATTTAATTAATGTAACATTTAGAATTTATAACACCATCATATAAGTTTTAAAATAGATCAGTCATTCATAATTCATTGATTTCATCTCTTAGATTGTGTATACAATGAAGAATATTCTTAGATTATTAAGTTATCCATACATTTGTATTATGGAAATACTAGAAGTCATACTCAAAAATAAACCACACTTATTAGCATAATTATATTTGTACCTAAACATAGTGTACAATTAAATTATTATTACATACATAATATTACATTAAGAAATATATTTTTAATATTACATTAAAAAATTACATATAATCTTTGATGCAATTATAAACAAGAGCAGTAACAAATATCTCTAGATTTACCTCATAAATAAATACAAAAATAGAAATTAATAATATTTCAATAAAACTTTTATAGTATTTTCTTTCTTTCTATTTAATTTATTTTTATTTTTAAAAGTTTAAAAACATATAATATATCTTTTAAATTATATAATAATTCATTATATTGGAAGTAATTATCTTTTCATTTTTCATAGCATTCCAAATTTAATACATAACATATGTTTATTACACATCTCAATCTCTTATTAGTCATTAATTATCTCATGATGAAAATAAATGTTACACTAAAAAACATTAGAGTTGAACTTATGAAAAATTATTATCACTATTATTTCTATCAATCCTGTGAGAAAATTGAATGGGCAAGCCCACAAATATATTTCATTACTTAAACATGACATAAAAAAATTATAAGCTCAACTTTTAATTTTTAATTGCAGCTTGACTACGTAGGAGATTCGCACCTTTCACAACTTCATTTTTTTAAACAAAAGGGGCATCTCGGCGTTTCTCTAACAAGAAAAGTGATGGAGGGTTCATATGATTTTTTTAAATCTAAAAATGGAATGTGTGCAATTCTCGCTAATAAATTGCGTGATAGGTAGGGGAAAAATTATATTTTATTTATAAATTCAAAAATGTGTGATGATGAAATTTTGATTATTAAATTAAATATAGTCAAAATACTTTTGTATTATTAATTTAATAATAAATAGATAATAAAGTAAATCTGAGACTTAGAATTTTTTTGGAAATAGTGATTTCAGTTCAGAGACAAATTTCTTAGAAGAAGTTTCCTCGGGAGTTTCTAAATGGTTTGCTTTTTAAATGTCTATGTGTCATGGACTTTCAAGGCGCTAAGGTGACATGTAGTTTAAAACGTCGGGTAACATGTAACTTTAAGCATCAGGGTGACATGTCAAGGTAGGCTTGGATAGACCTTAAAAACACCAAGGTAACAGATATGTTAATAGATAAAGATAGAAACATCTCTTTCCTAGAGGATTTTACCCTAGAAGCTTTTGAAGGATGCACAAGTGACTTGGTTTAAAAATGTTGAGGTCTTGGGTTTTTAGTTGTCGTAAATGAAAAACATTCTAGAAATGGACAGAGGGGGAACCTTCATCCCCCAAGCTTTTTCCATGGATTTTTGGGGGAACCTTCATCCCCCAAGCTTTTTCCATGGATTTTTGAAAACATGTAGTAGAAAAAGGATGTGGTCCAAGATTCCAAGATTATGGTTGTTCCCGCAGACACAAGCATTATTAAAAGAGAGATTGACAAAAAAAAAGTGTTATGAACTAAATTTTACCCTGTGGTTAAGACAATGGTAAAAGGAGTTTTGTTGTGGGTTCTCTATTATAATTACTCGTGCGTGTTGTATGTATATATATATATATATATATATTATATATATATATATATAGAAAGAGAGATAGAGAGAGAGAGAGAGAGAGAGAGAGAGAGAGAGAGAGAGAGAGAGAGATTGTAACAATCTCAGGTTAAAAGTCGATGTAATAAAGTTTATAAAGACAAAATAATAACAAATGCCATGGAACATCTATTCTGCTGGTAAAAAATATATGGACAATGATCACTTATGGTTAATTAATGACTATGGAAATTGGAAGAGGAAATGAAAAAGTCTTTGGAAAGGCATGAGACATTTATTCACATTTTATTTATGAAAATAATGGAAAATAGGAGAAACTAAAGGTTCCATGTGAGGAGGAAAATCAAGGAAAAATAATTAAAAATGAAGAAAGCATAGGCTTCATTCTTAAAAAGGCTTCACATGACTAGTTTGTAGCTTTTGTCAGCTTAGGTTTTTGTCAACTTTAGCTTGGAACTCTATCTCTTCTATTCTCTCTGTCATACTCTTGGACACTTAGAGTTTTCTTGGAGCACTCTTGGAGGAGTTTGGATTACTTGTGATTTGGAGCAGGAAGGAAAAGGAAAAGAAGGAAAGCACAAGGGAACAATGAGGTCAATAACTATAGTGGATTTTCTTTGTAGGTACCAAGTTGCATGCATGATTTCCTTACTAGTTTTGTCATGCATGGCATATGCATGTGGTTGTTTGGTTATGATCATTCATAGGTATGGAGGATTTCCTAGATTGGTAGTGGTTTTATCTAGCCTTACCATTTCGTGGATAGCCATAGTGTTGCGCTTTTTGTTTTGTTTTCTGATTGGTTCTCATGATCCATATGGTTGTCAGTTGAGTTATTAAATCTTGGAGCCTTGGTTGGACAAACGCTCTAGAATCATTGTAACAATTGCGTTAAGTTACTAGTCTGAAAGTCATAGTTGGAAAAACACTCTAAAGCCCTTGGTGGATTGAGTTACTAGTCTTGGAACCCTTGGTTGGACAAACACTCTAGAGCCTAACGATAGTTGTGGCTTGAGTAACTAGTCCTGGAAGCCAGCTTGGAACACATGCTTTGGAGGCCTAAAAAAATTTGGTAGAGATTGATCTAGTAATGGTTAGTGATGTCCTACCATGAGGTGGAATCATTAGTTGAGGGTTGAGGTGGTTTGGCCTCTAGAAGCCCTAGTTTGGTTTATGGTAGAGACTGATCTAGTAATGGTTAGTGATGTCCTACCATGAGGTGGAATCATTAGTTGAGGGTTGAGGTGGTTTGGCCTCTAGAAGCCCTAGTTTTGATTTAATATAAAGTAAAGGAATAAAATTAGCAATTTTTTTAAAGGTATAAAGATACTCTTAAGGAAATGAATATTTGGAAAGATCATATAGAAAAAATTAATTACTAAATACAAAATTTTTTATTTCTAATAGAGTAAATATTATATAAAGATCGATCTTTGTCAAGGTCTTAGAGCTCAGTGACACATTTCTTATGCTGCACAATGGACCTCTCTACAAAATTCCATTAGTCTCGTCAACACTACTTTAGTGAGATGATTGATGGAAAAAGTAAATATCTAAGTAGCTAAATGAACACAACCATGCAGAGTGGGGCAAGTTGTGAAGACAAAATGGATTAGTTTTTTGAGACCACAAAGATCTATTGTTATCATGAAAACTATTAAAAATTTAGTGACATTAATGTTATTGACAATGCTACAACCTACATCGGTCTGTCACAATCATCAATGTTGAAATGTTTAAGGTTGGACCGAACACAATAAGGAAAGAATATTTTATTTATTTGTGTCCTCTTCAGCTCAAGTGTTTTGATTCCAAGCATGGAAGAGAACTTCAATCTGTGCACCATTCAAATATGTTAATGCCTAGATTCTTCCCTCAATATTGTCCACACTGGAAAATGACACTTCATCTAGAAAATGATATCAAATTAAAGATTGTTTGAGCCTATGACAACCACTAGCATATACTCTATTTGAGTATAATGCATTATCAACATTGTCCATTATTTTGATTGTCTAAAAAAGTTAGATAAACATTTCAAATTGAAGCAGTCATAGTGTAAATTACTTTAGGCTAGTTAGGTTACTAAACAAAAACAAGGCAATATTTCCAACAAATTCAAGAAAGTTGGAAGCTTTCACAAAGGCAAGGACTTGGAGAAGTTAATATGTTGCAGGTTTGTTATGTTTCCCAACAAACTTGGCAGTGATATCATGTTGTTTGAAGCCTAAATTTTCTAAAAGAGAATAGTTTCTCAATATATTCTAAATATTAAATATTAGATATGATTATTTTAAAATTCTTACCTTTGAGTTTGAAAACATTTTACTGTTGAATATAAATCCTTTGAAAATACACAATGTTAACGATGTTTAGTGGTGTTTCCAACATGGTGAGACATGCACAAGAGTGTTTATGCTTACTATGTTAATACACAATGTTGATGATGTTCACTAGTGTTTCCAACATGGTGAGATGTGCACATGACTAGTTATGCTTCCCATGTTTATGTGATCACACAATCAGTTGATGTTTCTTATGGTTCAAATACCCACATTTGGCATTATGAATATGGATTATGATCATTACATATAATATGAGCATACCTATGAACACCATTGTTATGGTCATGATTATCATGGAAATTATTTACATCATCCAAACTGTCACCGCCTTTCAAGTTATTGTACTTCCTGCCACTGCAAGGAGCAACACTAATTGTGTAAGTGTAGCTGTGTCTGTAACTTTCATGAGAATTAGAATTCAGAATGAATGTGTCCATGAAATTCATGAGAATAAAAATGGAAAAAACCCCACCATGGTCATGATGATGCATTTCATCGAAAACTACCAAGCCCAAAAGATTGACCACAAGTCCTCCAACTAAAATAAGGATTTTTGAAAGTGTGCCGCATCACGAGTGAGATCATTTTAAAGAGGGGTAGGAAGTTTATGTACCTTAAGGGTGAAAGGGATGAGAACTGAAATAAATCATTAAATTTTAATTCATCAACATCTAGGGCATGAAGTGTATGATTTTACTCATTAGAACACAATATTGGCACTGTTGTTTATAATGAACTCAAAATTTAAGGAGAAGTGGTTGTTGTTCCACAATAATTATATGTTAACTTTCAATCATAATACTTTGTAGGCACATTTTACATAGATCTATAAATTGAGAAATCCCCTTGTTGGTTTCAAAATTGGTATAAATCAGTTATGCCATTTTTCGTTTGCATTGTTCAGTAAACGTTGATATCGATTACAAATTAGGAATTCCTTTAGATGTAGGAAATATAATACACATTTGTACATGGGAAATCACCGCATTTCCACCCCTTTCAAGTGTTTGGTTTTGGAATAGGGTTTAACTCGATGATGTTTTCCACATTATTCAAGAACATTGTGCATAATATTGATATCGATAATGAATGATATGAAATCCTACAAAGATATGTGATCCAATGATGGAACTTAGAATTAGTAATAGCATATTTATTTGTAGGGGCATTTGCATCCATGGGATGACCAATCATTATTGGAATATTTAGGAAAGAACATGGTTGAACAGTTTGAGGATAACCAAGCTTCATTTCTTTGTGTTTGATTTGTAATTTCGTACTGAATAGAACAAAGAAAACAATGAAGGAAATAGGTGGGAAAGAAAATCACAAGGTTCCATGTCTTTTGACTATGCTCTCAACTGTGATATAAATATTTGAAAACTCATCTCCTTGAATCAAAAAATTGTACCATAATATAAATAGGCAACTCATGTCTTCCAATTCAAAGGTTACCCTAATTGAAGATATCTCTCCACATGTTGTCTCAAGTATGAAGTTAAACATGTTAATTAGGATTAGTCATAGAGTTTACAACAGCTAAGCAACCTTTTAAAGTTTGGTCCCAATTTTAATTCATATTCATAGCTAGAGGATTTCTAGCTATAGGGTGATATCCCATCACTTTTTATATCCAAATTTGAGTTCAAATGCAATATTTTAGATCACAGAACCATGTTTTGAATATATCGATGACTAATAAGATGGATCTCAATTAGGACAAGTCGTTTCGCATTGGGTGATGGATTCCTTTACTTGCACATAGATGCCAAAGTTATTGCAAATGATGGATAGGTTCAGTAGAGAACTCTAATTATAAGAATATATCCTCCAACTCAAATCAACAAAATTTCAATATTAATGTGGAATAAAATTGTTTAGGATGAACCAACTTTCACTTCAAACCATAATCATCAATGGACCATGCAAACAAAACAACCAAGAGCTTGATTAACCAAAGCTTCTTAACAGAGTAGTCTAAACATGATATCATGGATTGTTTTGAACTTACAAAGAGTAGCAGAGGATACACAACAAATCATGACTCGTACTCTTGCTTTACTCAAAAGTATAAAGGGAAATAATTCTATTGCATGAAATATAGATACAAACTAATCAATAACAACTTCTAGTTGCAGCATTAAAATATAAGCTTGATATATAGAAAAGGGGAAAGGATGAATTACACAACCATGGCTACCCATATGTTGCACTGCTGTTAGAGATCATTTTTTGTCCTATTGCAAACTTTAGAGGAATAAACCCCAAAAAATCCATGCCTTACATATCTTACAATATCCTCAATGTAGATTGTTTTGACAAAGTATTAAATGATTATCTAATTTCTAACCTTAACCATTTGGCAAGGTCAACATTTATTTTCCAATAAATACATATTATCCCTTTGATCAAGTCAAAGATGATCATCATTCCTCTCATCCAATTGGTGACCAAGGAAGTAATTTGCAACACTCAACATTAATCTCTTTTATTGTGTCAAATATGGCAATCCTCTTCCTCGACCTTAATCGTTAAAAAGAAGTTCCCAAACCATTAAGTATCCTACCATGCAATTGTTAGGATATTCCGACACATAGGAAATAGTTAAGTTCAACTTGGTCTAGTATAGAGTTAGGTATAGAGTTAGGTAAAGTGTGTTTCTTTACTGTTGTACATTTTGTAACTTACAATCCGACGGTCATGATATGTAGTGATCCGACAGTTCACTCTCTCCTCGGTATTACCGACACTTGATCCGTGGCTTGACACCCGATTGGTCCATGAGTTCTATTTAAAGCGCATGGAGGGTCATTGTTCGGGTAATCCGTCTATGAGAGAAAGCTTATGTAAATTTTCATTCTTTGTTTAATAAATTGCCTGAAGTGGCCACGTTGGCTCAGGCCATGGACTGTTTCCCTCTTTGAGGGTTTTAACCACGTCAAAAATACTAGTGTATTGATCTGAGATCTGGTTGTGAGCGGTGTCCTTTTGGTGTTCTATCTGAGGAACTTACCCTGTAAATTCCTACATGGTATTAGAGCTATTTGAGGGCCGCGTCTGTTGGTGATCCAAATCTGAAGCCGATAGAACTGCATGCGGCTGTTGTTTCCTAGATCTACTGTTTTTGACTGCTTTCGGCCTGAGAGGACTGCTCGATTGTGTTCGGAGCATCTGTTCCAGTGAGGAACCCCTTTCGTTTCATGCGAAAAGGTTTCCGGTAGCCCTATCTGCGTCATTTTTAAGATCACGAGGTATACAGTGTTTATCTGCAGTTTACTGTTATTTTCTCTCTGGTTATTTCGGTTTCTGTTTATTTACCCTTTTTTATTACTAGATCTATACTTTTCATTTCTGCGTATGCTCTTTGCCCTGCGACTCTGTGCGATCTAGGCAAATCAGAAACAGAAAGGAAGTTTTTTTTCTCTCATGCGTATGCTCTTTTCCCTGCACCTTAGTGTGATCTTGGAAAATCAGAAACATTGAGAAAAATATTTAGTTTCCGGCTAAAGCTAACTTTGAGCCGTAAGGTTCATTTTTCTTTGCATATTCGTGTTGGGTTTTGTGTTTTTGTTTTGTAGGAAAAAAGAGCTTTCTCATGGCAAGCACACAACCCAAGGCCCCCCCCCTCTCTCTCTCTCTCTCTCTCTCTCAAATTTTTTGTATAGCTCAATTGGTTCAAAGCTATTTTAAGAGAGTAGAGGTCTTGCGTTCAAATCTCCATTTTGTGTGGGCGTTTTTTTTCATTCCCGCACATTCGCGCACTTTGCTGGAAACATTCTCTGTCTCTCTCTCTCTCTCAAATTTTTTGTATAGCTCAATTGGTTCAAATCTATTTTAAGAGAGTAGAGGTCTTGGGTTCAAATCTCCATTTTGTGTGGGCGTTTTTTTTCATTCCCACACACTTGTGCACTTTGCCGGCAACTTCAACAATGTTTTTTCAAAATGCCATAACTTCTTCATCCAAAAGCCTTTTTTAGAGCCGTTTTTTTTAAAACATCCTAATTTTTCGAGATCTATCCATTGGAACACTTACTTTCAACATCTTCAGCTTGACAGCACTAACTACTTCCAATGGATATCGTACATGGAAGATTTACTTAGAAGTAAAAGTTTCTACAGAATAGCCACGGACCAAGAGAAGAAACCAAAGATGAAGACAAGGCTGCAAAATGGGAAAATACACAAGATCAAGCATGTGGTTTGATAGGGATGTCTATTTCTCCTGATCTTAGATTCGATATTGCAGAACTTGATACTCCTCATGAAGCATTGGACCAAATCACTAAAGTTTTTGGGATTAAAAATGGAATTAGAGCCCATCAACTTGAAAATGAGTTGCTTACATTGGATCCTAATAATTTTTCTTGCATTGAAGATTTCTTGTGCAAATTCAAGACCCTTAGATATCTCTTGGAAGGTGTTAAGGTTAAGAAAGAAGACAGTAGCCTTATTTATTCCATCCTTACTAAGTTGGGAACAACCTACTCTGTATTTGTTTCCACCTTCCATTCTACAAGGGAAGCTTTCATTTGTCAAGGAACAGACTATAAGGCCCCTTCCTTTGACTCTTTTTGTGATTCTTTAATAAGAGAACAAGAAAAACTCTTACATCTTGGTCTTCTTCATCTTAGAAACTCTTCCAAGAAAGCGTTAGCCGCCCAGCAACAACCAAATTTAAAGAATCCTAGGAAGTCATATCCCAAAAAGAATGGTCCTAAACCAAACAAGGGTCCTAAGCAAACTCAGCCTCAAAATGAAAGATCATTTCAGCAAAATGATAAGACCAATAAAAACAAATGGAAGAAGACTGATAGACATTGTAACTTTTATAATCGAGATGGCCACTTAGAATCTAAATGCTTTAAGAAGATGGAAGCCTTGGAAGCCGCAATGAAGAAACATAACATCCATGTGGAGCATTCTTCTACTTCAACTTCAACTTCATCTTCAGGAATGGCACTTTCTGCATGTCGTTTTCAATCATCTCAGTCTGGTTATGCATTAAATGTATCTTCTTCTTCTCATTCTCATGAGTGGCTCATTGATTCTGGAGCCTCTTATCACATGGCCAAAAACAAAGCCATGTTTCCTTCTTTACATGATTGTAACACCAAAAATATATATGTTGGTGATGATAGATCTCTTAATGTTATAGGGACTGGAACTGTTCATCTAGACAATGGTCAGTTTTATGATGTATTATGTGTTCCAACCTTATCCAGCAACCTTCTATCTGTATATCAGATAACTCATTCAGGTGAAGGTAAAATTGTTGAATTTTCACCTCATGATGTTGTAATCAAGGATCTAAGAGATCATAAACAGATTCTAGCTACTGGTATTGCTGATGATTCCACAAGGTTGTATAAGTTTCACAACTTTGGGTCATCAAATCTTCCCTCAGTATTTGTTGCTCCTAATGATGAAGTGAGCAAACTTTGTCATGAGTGATTTGGTCACTTAAACTATCGCTCCCTTCAGCATCTATGTAAAGAAAATATGGTGACAGGTCTTCCTATG
>APFE030993500.1:0-13656 GCA_000404065.3 Pinus taeda
CCTTATGTAACTCTTCTAGAAGATTCATGCATGAAAAGGGTACAAATTAAATGAATGAATTGGTTTCCAAGTTTATAGAGGCAAGTTGTTTTGACTGCCTAGTTTGTAGTGCTTAATTTAGAAGTGGTTGAAACAGCTCCTAGGATAGTGAGCTCGACCCATGGAGGCAGGGAAAGAGGTTAGATCATCTATATTATGTACTTTCATACTCATTTTCATGGTTGGACTCTTAAGGGAGAAGCTATCATTGTATTATTTCACTGTATCTCTGCAATTTTTGGCTAAGGAAGACTAGGGTTTTGTAGTCCTCTTTGGGATTCTTGTGGACTCATGTGTTGATGGTGTGTTTCTCAATGTTTTTGTAAGCTTTGTTATGTGATTCGTTTCCTTTCTTTACTTCTTCACATTAAACAAATGAAGTGTTAAAGTAAGAATCCATGCTTGCTCTGCTTTTAAGTTTGTTTAGTTTCAATGTTTTCTACTGTCTAAAGAGAATTCAAAGTTATTGTTTTCTCTCTTTAGCTCTCTTTCTTTCATTCCTAACCATCCACTTCAGTTAAAGGCATCAACACTGTCTCCTACCTCGCCCCAAGGAACCCCCTGCAGAAACTGTGTCCCATCCCTGCACCCAAAATTGCCCTCTCCTCAATTTGCCACCAGAAACCCAAAAACCCCAAAATCAATCTTTCTGATCAGTTTACTAGCCTAATATCAGTGTTACCTTATTGGTCTTCCCATCTATTGGAGATTTTACGAGATAGACTGGAGAGAGCCTTCTCCTGCCCCGTAGGGCTAGCTACGAGGCTAAATGGTTTGATGTTGCCTTGAGGTTTGCCTTTTTCAGCCTGAGGTGAAATTTCAAGTGCTAACAGAATGGAAGGTGGAAACAAACATAGAATATGTTGTTCCCAACTTAGTAAGAATGGAATAGATAAGGCTACCATCTTATTTCTTAACCTTAACACCTTCCAAGAGAATTTTAAGGGTCTTAATCTTGGACAAAAAATCTTCAATGGAAGAAAAATTATTGGGGTCCAACGTAAGCAACTCATTTTTGAGTTGATGGGCTCTAATTTCATTTTTAATTCGAAAAACTTTAGTGATTTATTTCATTGCTTCATTAGGGGTATCAAGTTCTGTGATATGGAATCTAAGGTCTCAAGAAATAGACATCCCTATTAAACCACATGCTTGATCTTACCTATTTACCCATTTAGCTGCCTTATCTTCATCCTTAGGTTTAGTTTCTTGGCCTGAGGCTATTCTATAAATACCTTTACTTCTAAGTAAATCCACAATGTAGGACCACCATTGGAGTTAGTTGGTGTTGTCAAGAATAACTTGGCATGGAATTCCCATTTTAACAAAAACTAAATCTATAGATGATGAAACTAAGTGTTCCAATGGAAATATCTCGAAAAATTAGGCCAATTAAAAAAAAAAAGGGCCCTGAAAACGACTTCCAGATGAAGAAGTTATGGCTTTTTGAAGAAAATTTGTTGAAGATGAAAATGAAGTGCGTTAATGTGCAGAAGTGAATGATAATGTTATATTTAAAAAGAAAACATCCTTTCCAAACTTAATCTAATTAGCTCACTTTAAAAAATATTTTGTGTGACCCACTTTTATCAATAAGTGAAATCCACTTTTACAATGGTACTTTATGAGCTACTCACTAAATTGTAACTTAAATAAAAGATAAAGAGTCTTTAGAATTATAAGTGACTTAATTTTTATAATGGGTGAGAACACTTTTACATAAAGTAACTTTACAACATAATTTACTTGTTTTTCTTGAAAAAATAGCTCAACAAAATGAAAGACTTGAACCCAAGACCATTATTCTCATAATGTAACTTTGGACCAAGTGAACTAGTTTAAAAGGTTAGTCATTTTTGGAAAAGAGGAAGGGTTTGTTTGTTTTGTTTTTTTTTTAATCACTAAATATTTGGGGTGCGTGAATACCTGAAAAAAAATATTTTTTCCTACAAAACAAAAAACCACACAACCCAACATGGACATGCAAACAAAAACCAAACCTTATGGCTTGAAGTTAGCTTTCGCTGGAAACTAAATATTTTCCTCAATGTTTCTGATTTTCCGAGATCACACTAAGCCCCTTCGAAGAATAGCATATGCATGAGAAAAATCCTTCCTTTATGTTTCTCATTTTCCCAAATCAAACAGAATCTTGGGGCAAATATCATACAAAAAAATGAAAGGTATAGATCTAGTAATAAAAAACAGAGACATAAATAAACTGAAATAAACAGAGAGATGAATAACTAAAATTGCAAATAAATATTGTATACCTCCAGATCTTAAAAATGATGTAGCTAGGGCTACCGGAAACCTTTTCACATGATATTAAAGGGGTTCCTAACTGGAACATATGCTCCTAACACAATAGAGTAGTCCTCTTAGCCCGAAAGTAGTCAGAAACAATAGATCTAGGAAACAACAGTCGGATGTAGTTGTATCAACTTCAGATTTGGATCACCAAAGGATGCGGCCCTCAAATGGCTCCCATACCATGTAGGAATCATAGGGTAAGTTCATCAAATAGAAAACCAAAGGACACCGATCACAAACAAATCATAGATCAATGCACTAGTATTGTTGACGTGGTTAAAATCCTCAAAGAGGGAAATAGTCCATGGCCTGAGCCAATGGAGCCACTTCAAGCTATTTATTAATAAAATAAGGAAAATTTACATAAGCTTCTCTCATGAATGGTCACCCTACAAATGACCCTCCATGCTCTTTAAATAGATATCATGGACCAATCAGGTGTTAATCCATGGATAGAGTGTCAGTTATATCGAGGAGAGAATGAACCGTCAGATCACTTATTTTCTAGAACATATCATGACTGTCAGATTGTAAGTTACAAAAGTACATAGTAAAGAAACACACTTTAGCTAACTCTATGCTAGACCGAGTTATACTTAACTATTTCCTATGTGTCAGAATATGCTAACAATGTAAACACTTGTTAGTAAGGTCTAAATGTCCTCTACAAGCTAATGTAAATTTTATTCCTAAGAAATGATCTCCAAGGTTGACATTTTTAATTTCGTTTTCATCATATGAGTGTTTTCCACAACAACTCCACTTGAAGGTTTTATTTCATGGATCTAGGGCATCATTTAGCTAGGGTTTTTCATCATATTGACATGCCTTGGATAATGTTATAATATGCTTTATGACAACCCTTAGGGTTTCTATTGTAAAAGGGCTTATGCTAGGGCTTCCTGATTAGGGATTCTTCACATGGGTTCTTTGTTTATTGGAATTAGGGTATCTTTAATAAATAAAACATAATTCATTTAGGGATTCATTTAGATATTTATTCATTCATGCATACATTTCTTAGGTCATTGTCAAGGGCTTAGGCTTTCATCATACATTCTAGGTTTTGGTTGTAGGGTTTTCACTTAGGGTTAGGGTTTTTCACTTAGATATTTATCCTAGTGATTTCCTCAACAATGTATGTAGGGTTTGTCACCATATTAACATTAATGAAAACTTTACCAACAATCTCTCCCTTTTTCATTGATGGCAATATTTTCTCCCTTTTTCACTGATGGCAATATTCTACCCCTTTTAGTATTCTCTACCCTTTTGACATCAATGGAAAATGGGTTGATTTTTTTACAGTGTCTTCCTTCAAGTGCTCCCCTTATTATCATGCTTCTTCTTGTCATACTAATCCCCATGTCATCATGCTACTTCAATTTTCATATTTTCCTCATTTCTTGATCAAGGAAAATTCTCCAAGATAAGTATGTTATTCCCCCTATCATCATGGTGGTCTTATTGTCATATACTTGCTTTTGCTATCATAGCTTGTGCCCGCATTAACAATATGCATGATCTTCTTGATAGGCATAGTTTCTACATATGATGTCCTAATTTGATTAGAAAAAAGTATTGATGCCTTAGTCATTAAAGGAACATTCAATATGTTATTTTTCTTATGTCAATTCCATTCTTCTCCAAACTTGTTTGATTCTTTATCCCTACTTGGTTAGCAACTCTTCAGATTTTTTAACCCACTTCAATTTGCAATCTTGAGCTATATGTCCAACATTATGTAATTTTAAGCATTCAGTTATGTACATGGATGATGGAGCATATTTTTCATTGGTAAGAACATTGAAGTATCTCCTTGCAACTTTAATTTTCGGAGCTGATTGGAGTCCTCCTTGTTATAAGCCTTGCAATCCCTTGCCAAAATTTGTATAAGAATAGAAATAACCCAAGAATATACTTTGATACTAGGAATATGAGGATTGTCTTGGTGCATTACTAAATTTATTTTTCCTCGAGATTCCTTTATGATCATATATTCCTGGAGTAGAGGTCCTTTCGATGTTATTATGACTTCTTTCCTTGCTTTTTCTAGAGCTGGCGGTATTTTCACAACTTTCAAGCTTTTCCACCTTATTTCATCCTTTAGGGTTTGCATCACTTTCACTAAAAGATTCACATGCATATCTAAGACTAGATTTGTCAAAGTGTGATCTTTTATGACTTACAATGTCATCAAAGGCTTGAGAACTCTTTAGATTTTTTTTTTTTTTCAGTTGATCAACTTCTCTCCTTAGACAAACAATCTCTTCTTTCATATTCTCATAGTATTCATCTTTCTTTTCTAGTTGACCCTCCATTTCTTCATTAATCCTTATTTCTTCACATGCTTGTAATTTAAAAAAGATGACATTTCTTTGAAATATATCAATCTCATCATATTTTTCTTTTAGTTGACATTTCATGGTTTTCCTTTTCTTTTCAGCTTCACCAACTTGTCCTTTTATGAGTCCCAACTCTTTCTTTAAATTCTTATCTTCATCTCCTTGTATATGTTTCTTTTCTTCCTCTAGTTTAGCTTTTATAGACATGAGTTCTTTTTTATATTGACCAATTTCTACTTCAGCTTTACTCAATCCTTCATATGCCTGTTTGAGATTCCTAGTCAAAATATCTTCCCTTCTTTTTGCTTCTTCCAATTGATTGGTCTTGAAGGTGACTTCTTCATTGTGTCTCTTTTCATTTTTATGCAATTATTCATTAAGCTTGATGAGATCCCCATCCCTTTCGTGTACTTGATGCTTTAAAATAATGACTTCTTCCCTTTTTTTCAAAGTTAGGATTAACATCTTGAACTTGCTTCTTGAGTTCCTCATTTTCATTTTCCAAACTACTTATTTATTCCAGAACAACCACAAGTTTTTCCTTGAGGTCTACTTCAAATACTACTCCAGGGATCTCGTCATCATTATCCTCTAAATTTATGCAATTTCTACCTTCATAATGTTTTTCAATTGCCTTCTCTGGTTCTAGATTACCTTTGTGATCTTTGCCAACATCTTCTAGGTTTAAGGTCATGAGACAAAGTACTTTTGAGTGAAGATCTTGAATATTCTCCCAAAGCTCTTTCATTGATGATTATTTTGTCATCTTGTCTTTTATAAGATCTGGTAAACCACTCAAGATATCATTTATTGCTTTTTCATTATAATTTTTGAACTCATGTTCCATTTTTCTTCCAGTAACCATAGATTCCTAGACTTCAAGAACTTGGGCCATCAAAAATAATTCCATTCTACGTCTCTATGCCTCATAGTTTTCTCGATTGAACAATGGAGAATTCTAAAACTAATTATGTTTTCATTTATTGATTAGGGAGGGGACATCTTCAGAAGGTTTGGAGACATTATTCCTCAATTTTTCTAGGTGTTATTGATGAGCACCAATATTGCAGTAACAATCCTACAACTCCTAGGGCTACCAACTTTACTTTATCAACCCAGGGTTCATACAAACTTGGAGGTGACAATGTTGTATACACAAGTACATGTGATGGGTCTACTCTTTGTCACTGCTAAGTTGGTGATAGACCACTAATATTTTTCAAAATAGACTTCTATGGATTCAGAAGAAGCTTGATTGCCAATGAGGAAACGAGAAATCTACACTGAGGGAAAGCTTGTCTACTGCAGTGAAGAAAAATACTGAAATCAAATGCTAAAACACACCATTTTTATAACTAATTGTTAAGATGCTTTGTTTGAAAAGAGTGCTAAGTTAACATTTCTGCAATCCTATTTTCCTAAGCATGCAAATTGAAACATCAAACATTCTATTGTTGCGCATGTAAATGACCAAAATAACTCTGTTTTTCTTTTTGTATTATTTATGTGAAAGTGTGAAATATAACTTCTTTTGGTGATGTGGCAGGGGGCTTAAGGATGATGGTGAATGGTCAGAAGGCTTGAGAGACAAGTATGGGTCCTCTTCTAGCTTAATAGGTGATTTTTCCACAATTCAACCTCAAAACAGGCCCCTACAGGATGTCCTAATGTGTTCTACAGGATGTCCTGAATTCCTACAAGATTCCCTGTATTCCTACAGGATACAACTGAGAGAAAAAGGAGGGATGTTGAAGGTGATAGAAGGCTTAGGGAAGATGGTTGGTGGATGGAATTATGCAAGGGAGTGCCTAGTACTACTTTAAAACTCAAAACTAGAGTTGGGATATCGCTGGTTTTGCTCAACAAGCTTGGAGAAGTACTCTTGTGAAATGATGAAATTGGTGAGGGTTTTGGTGAAAGGAAGGAATGATCATGCATGGATAAATTTGAGATGAGTTTTTTGATCATGAAATCTCTATGTACTCTTGAAACTCCTACATTGCATCAAACATTGACATTTATCCATAAATCATGTAAACAAGAAGGATTTCAATTAACTAAGGAAAACATAGTTTCATGAGCTAGCTGCCTATTTCATGAATGAGGGAAAACTTGCAGAATAAGATGAAACCTTTGTGAGATATGAAGTAAAACTGAATATAGAACAAATGATAACTAGATACAATTCTTGAAAATTCATCAAATGTTGGCCTACGTATAGAAAACCCTAAATTCCATGAGAAACTAGAGTTCTGTCTTTTTGCAGCTTCACAGGTGTTCTTTCCTCTAACCATGATCCCTGGAGGAAGGAGTGAGGCAAAATCCAACTACTGAAAACTTTGTGATGTTCCTTTATCTCTTCTAATATACTACTGAAGTAAAGCACAAATGAAAGAAAATTAATCAAATCTATAACTACTTTCAATCAAATAATTCCAAAGACAAATTCAACCATTAATCTATGAAATTGACTAAGCCTATGAATACAAGAAGAGGATCCTTTACTTATAGGTTTGGGCCCTAAGCTAAGAGCTTCATCCCACTAATTCAACTCATTTTTGGATCAAGGAAATGCTCATTCTCATTTTCAAAACAGAAAAATTACATAAGAATGTCTTCCACAAGTCTTGAACTCGAAAATTACTAGTATTTTTACAGAAAAAATTTGAATCCTAATGAGGCTTTACGCCTTCTTATTTATACAACTAAATTCTCCAATGAATTCATTAAATATAAGGAGGCTCAACTCCCAAACTCAAGATAAACTAGCTCTTTGACTATCACTTGCTTGGTTGCCTTTTGATCTCCATGACTTGGCTACTTGTACTCCGAGTTGGTGTGCTTGATGGAGGAATATTCAAATGATTGAGGAGTAAATGAGGAGGATATACCTCCTACAATCTCTCCTCCTTGTCTCATTCAAGTTTCAGCACTTAATTATCCAAAATTTCCATGGTTTTCTCTCAAAAACCTGCAATCAATGCATATTAGTTCACTAGGCATAATATCTCACTTTGACATATTTCATTAAGCAAAATACAATCAAAATATGTAATAAATCATGAGCAGAGTTTATTTGAATAAACTAGGAGGTGAATTAAGGTCCATATAGTTACCCAATGATGAGACTCATCATCACTCGTACTAAAAGTGTTGCTCATCCCCTAAGCAACTCAATCAATATCCATGTCCTTCACTACTCTAGTGGCTTGCCTAAAATCCCATGCTTTTGTTGTATTTTCCTCTTCCTATGCATAGAATCCTGCCTTCCTTTCTATCTCCTCCCACTGCTTTCTTTCTTCCTCTTCCATCCTTCCTTCCAACACTATTAAGACCAATGATGGATTGAGTCTCAACCTAATCCAATTGACTTTTAGTGTTTGGAGAGCTTGCTTGTACATGGGTGTCCTATTCAGTGCTTCTCTCATTCTACGAGGAGAATGATACTCTCTGGTTTTCAAGCTATAGGGAAGAGTGTTCCATATCCTTTGAGATGTTTGCATGTTTTCATCCCTTCGTAACCTAAACATTTCCTCAAAGTGTGTGACTTATTTCTCTTGTGCAACAACATACCTAGGTGCAAGCTGAGGGTCATTTTCAATCAAGTTATGGGTATTGATGACAGCCATTGGATTTGACTGCTAAACTCTTATCATGAGAGGTTTCATTTCTTCCCTTTCAATTATTTTCTTCATTTATATAGCCCTTTCTTCCTCATGGTTCACCCATGATGCCAAAGCCATCAAATGTAAGTCTGCTAGATTTGAATTAGGGTCCCACACATTTAGATATGTCAAGGATAAGTTATGTGGGTAGAACTCAGACAATTTAGCCCTATCCTCCAATGTGCTTTGATTACAAATATCAATCAATTATCTATAATCCTGGAACGACATAGTGCCTCTTTGTGCTAAAGTCTTGATTTGGAGCTACAACCAATGTTCCCTAAGATACAATGCATAGGACTTAGCTGGCATCTTGCACTCGATTACCTCTCAGGATAGACTGCACATGGATGCCAATTGATTATCTCTCTCTTGTATTTTTTCTGTTAACCATGCATTTTCTACCTCTAACTAAGCTTTCATCATTGCCTCTCTATCCCTCAATGATCCAGGTGGATATTGGTGGCCACCCGCTAATTCCACGTGGATCCCCTCTAGTGCTTCTTTCAGTTCTTTCAGTTTCCTTAATTATAGCACAATTTACTATTTCTAGCATTTTTTCGGGTCCTAAACTTCCGGAGCCGTTTTGAGGCCCTAAACGACCTTTTTTGGGAAATCTACCGCCAGTGATTTTTCTGACTAAAAATTGTCTTTTCTGTCGTAGTCCTCGGAGAGATCTTTCCAATGGGCCATCATGCGCGTCAAACGGAGATAAGACGACCAATTCGCGACCCCAGGAAGTTGATGTACCAACTTACCCAAAAACGGGGCCCATAATTTGGCGTTTCATCTTCCAGGGTTAGGTTTTGGAATGTGAAGGGTTTTTCCATTGTTTCTCAATAATAAAGAGGCCTTCAAGCCTCATTGTAACACAGTTCAGAGGCATGTAGCAACACATCTCTTCTCAGAGATAAGCTACCATCGCCCTAGCTAGTTTATTTCTATTTCCGGTTGTAAGCATATTTCAGTATTTTCCATTAATGAAATGAAGTATTATTTCCGCTGCATCTTTGTGTATATGGTTATCTCTGTATTTTATTGCGTCCCTGTTTAAATCTGGATCACCTATCCACAACAACCATGATGGAATCATGCTGTCTCACAGTCCTTGACAGAACTGTGATAAAATCCATGGAAATGACCTCCCATTTCCAATCAGGAATCATAATTGGCTATAGCAGTCCACTTGGATGCTTACACTCTGCCTTCACAAGCTGATAATCAAAACACCTAGCCACAAACTCTATTACATCCCTCTTCAGATTCAGTCAATAATAAAATTTCTTCACTGTGGTCAATGTCTTCTGATAGCCTAGGTGACCTGAATATTATTTTGTGTGAGACTCTCTCAAGGTCCCCTTCTTGAGCTCGCTACTATCTGGCACATATATCCTATACCTAAATCTAAACAATCCATCTGCTGTAAGAAAATAGTCCACATCCTATGCATCTGCACCTATACCTGTACATGTACCACTACCTATACCTGTACCTGTACTACTACATATACTTGTACATGTACATGTACCACTACATGTGCCTATACCTGTACTCTGCTACAACCTATGCACAATCTCCATATACCTAACATCCTGCTGACTTACCTGCAAGATCCTATCCTGTAAGTCTGTCCCATAGGAGCTCATAGTTACTAAGTGATTTAACTGTACCCACCTACTAAGACCATCTGCCACCTTGTTCTCCTTTCCTTTGACGTACTTGATCGCAAAGTCAAATTCACTGATCATGGCCAACCATCTATATTTTCAGCCATTCAGATTCGGTTGGTCAAACAAATACCTCAACCTAATGTGATCACTCATCAACACAAACCTCCTGCCAAGAAGATCGTGCCTCCACATCTTCAATGCATGTATGATAGTTGCTAACTCAAGATCATGTGTGAGGTAGTTATGCTCATGCTCGTTTAGTTTTCATGACTCATGGTATACCACTTGTCCTTCCTGCATAAGGACTACACTAAGTCCTCTTTTGCAAGCATCTGTACATACTACAAACTCTTTGTCTGGTTTTGCAATCTGTAGCATTGGTGCATGTGTCAAAAACTGCTTAAGCTGCTCAAAGTTGGCCTCACACTTCTCTGTCCATTCAAAATTCTTTCCTTTCCTATGAAATGATGCAATAGGATAACTAATTTGTGAGAAGTTTGTAATGAACCTCCTGTAATAACCTGCCAACCCCATGAACGATCTCACCTCATCTACATTTCCAAGAGCTGCCCACTCCATGATGGCCCTTATATTTTCTGGATCCACTACTATGCCCTCCTTGGAAACAACATGTCCCAAGTAGTGTACCTCAGTCTGAAAGAAACTCCACTTGTTGAGCTTAGCATAGAACTGATGCTCTCTCAACAACCTCAACACTGCTGCTAAATGGTCGACATGCTCTTACTCATTTTTAGAATATACCAACATGTCATCAATGAACATAGTAACAAACTTATTCAGATATGGGTGCAACAAACTATTCATCAAGCACATAAATGTAACTGGAGCATTAGTCAGACTGAATGGAACTACGACAAACTCATAAAGCCCATACTTGTTCTAGAAAGCTATCTTCTAAATTTACTCCTCTTTGATGCGTACCTGATCGTATTTTGACCTCAAGTAGATCTTAGAGAACGTTGCTGCTCCCTTCAACTGATCAAACAAGTCATCAATCCTCGGCAAAAGATACCTATTCTTGATATTCACTTCGTTCAACTACCCATAGTGCTTGCATAATCTAAGAGTACCAAATTTACTCTTCACAAACAATACCAGTGCATCCCATGGTGATACACTTGGCGTAATGTATCCCTTGTCCAACATTTTCTACAACTACAACTTCAACTCTACCAACTCAAGTGTGCTCATATTGTAAGGCGCTTTTTATGCCGAAGATTCCCATGGCACTAACTCAATAGAAAAGTCTACTTCCTTGTGAGGTGGCAACTCTGAAATCTCCTCACAAAATACATCCTAAAACTACGGTAGAACTAGGTACCTTCCCAAAACATATGCATCCTCAAATTCCTTACCTTTGTCACTAGAAATGTGCATTGCAAATAACATACACCCTTTTCTATGACTATGTATAGCTATCACCATCCTAAGTGATGTGGCTTTCTTCTTTCCCTGTAAGACTTTTGGTTCCCCATTGTCATCCACACACTCAATGGATTTGTCATAAAAATCCATCTTGGTCCTATGAAGGTACAACCAATCCATGCTCAACGACAATTGTATGATCCCAATGGTAATATATTCAAACGTGTTGTGGTAGGCATACCATTCAAATCAAATGCTTAAGCTCTTACCCAATGATGAAATCACCTCTTTGTACATGTAGCCAATTGCACTAACCAAGATTTTTCATGTAATTCCTTACTCAAACCACACTTATGCACCAAGTACAGACTACCATAACTATAATTAGATCCATGGTCAATCAAAATAGAAATAACTTGATCACAAAGCTTACCATCGATCACAATGATAGATTCCTGATCATCTGCCTGTTTGTTATCAATGCTACACAAATACGAAGAATGCTCTAACCAATATCCCCAACACTTTGTGCCTCTTGTGCACTATATATTTGAGGCCTACCACCCTGATTCTGTGGAAAACCTCTCTTAAGGTGCTCCTTACCACATGTATAACACTCCAACGGACCAATATCCTCACCTCTATGTTGATGTTTTTACCCATGTCCCTATCTAGCTACAATGAACCTCTTTTGTGGTGCCACATTTTCTTTCTCATCTGCATTCTGAGGCCTTGTTCTTTTAGGCTTCCATTTACCTTTACCTTTGCCTTTTCTTCTCCATACTTGCTGAGATTCATTCTTATGCTTTGACTATTCATAGAAATGATTCAATTTCTCAATAACTTCCTCAAGTGACTAAGGCTCATCATACTCAATACAACCTCTAAATGCTAATGGAAATCTACTGAAAATTCATTGAACTTTATCCTTCTCATCTTTAAGATATGGTACATACCTCAATAGCTCCAGGAACTTAGTTGTGTACTCTTCATTTGTCATTAATCCCATCTTTAGCTCATTGAATTCTTTGGCTTTACTGTCGTAGTGCCTTTTTGATAAGTACTTATTCCTGAAAAGCTTTAGAACTCGTGCAAGGTCAATTCATCTGTCCTGATGTCTCTAACCTCATTCACATCATCCCACCATATGTTTGCTTTACTTCTCAGGCTGAAGATAACTATCTCGGCCTTGATATTATCTGCGTATTCACGCAACTCAAAGAATTTTTTTCATCCCAAGTATCCAAGCCTCTGCATCTTCTGGTTTTTTCACATCTCCATAAAAATTAGGTGACTTTTCTTTCTTAAACTCGTCTAGCAAGTATCCCCTATCACTCCTCCTGTAAGGATGCTAGCAATGATGATCATGATGCCTATTAGAACCAAAACTAGAATAATACCTATATCCATCACCTCTCCAATTTGGAGTATCCAACTATATACCATCTCTAACCATGTCATCTCTATCTAAAATTTGACTAGCATGACACCTACTTCCATATGCCCCATTAGCTGTTTCCTCCTGCCCATGGCTGATACAAAGTGGCCCTTGTCGCTACAATTTTGACAAACTTTGAAGGAGTATAACATTAGCCTATGTTTGTTTCTCTTGTCCGTGAATGATTTTGTCATTTTCTGCCTTACAACTCCTTATTTCTTCCTTCAAGCTTCTCAATGTGTCTACAAAATCAAAAGAGTGCCAAACACCACGCTGCTCATCTGATTCATAGGGAGAATCTTTATAGTCTACCATCCTGCTAGTCATTTGATCTGTTTCCTACAAGGCATACTATGTCAGCTAAATGAAATCAGAAAAAACCAATGTACCTTAGCATAATTCGGGGAGGATATCTCATTTGCAAGATCAACCAATTAACGTACTAGATGTATAACATAATCATAAAAAATTATAGACATATAATACATAATCATATAACCATGTAACCATCATTCTAGCAAGAGTCTAGTCATTAATGCATGACGATATCAAAAACACATACCGTGACCTCATGCATGACAACGACAACCATACCAACATACACTCACAATACAAAAGCATAAAAAACATGTAACCAATCATACACTCATGATGACATACTTCATAAAAACAACATCCTCTTCCACACGGTGACATCACTACAACCATGACTGACACCATGCATATGCAACAAGCACATAGACCACAAGAATGATTAACACACATGCAAATGACATGAATTCATGACCAACACACTGCCC
>APFE030993517.1:0-26833 GCA_000404065.3 Pinus taeda
GGAAGGGGAGATAAGCGTGGGTTGGGGTGGCCGTCCAATTGCAGAGAGGGGTGGTTTAGTTGGGGGCAAGGGGGGTAGAGGGAATAGGTGGAAGGTGGGTAAGGGTGCTCTAGGGTGGCCATTTGATTGCGGGGTGGGGTGGCTTTTGGTTGTTGGGAAGGGATAGGCGGTTGGTGGGAAGGGGGTAGTGTGTTGGGGGTTGGGGGAAAGGGGAAAGGGGGTGAGTGCATTAGAGTTGTGGGCCGGTAGGGGGCTAGGGGAGTTTGGAGGGGAATGTGGTTGGGGGGTGGAATGGCGTTGGGGGTAGGGGGAAGGTGTGGAAGGTGGGTAAGGGTGCGGTTGGGATGGTCGTTCGATTACGAGGTGGATGGTGTTGGGTTGGTTGGAGGGGGAAGAGGGTAGGGGGCATGTGGGGTAAGGGGTGGGGATAAGTATCGCCGCAACTTTGTCCCGTGGATGGATGGGGTGGTGCCGGTGGGATTTTTCCATTTTTTAGTGTTAATATTTCTTTAATTTCAATTATCTAATTATACAAATTAAAAATTTATGATATATTTTCGTTGTGGATTTAAGTTAATATGTTTTTTCTATTTGCTGATTTATGTGTTTCTATTTTTCAAGAAAATGGCATCAAAGAAGATTTCTATGAATATGTTTGGATCAAAGACTCTTAAAGGTGCATCTTCAAAAAACATTGGCGAATGAACTCCACCTGAGCTCATGGCTACAAATCTTTCAAGTGCCTCAAATGATAAGAATATGATTTCAGACTGGATGAATTCAAAAGAGATGAAATTTCCATCAAGAGTCTAGTATGTGAAAGAAAGAGAAAGCCAAAATATGAATATATATCTATATATTGATATACCAAATGAAAATGGAATTTTTGAGCTGATGGGAAAAGTCATAGATATGTGTTCGGTATCGAACACTGAAGTTGTTTACATACAAAATCTCACAAGTCACATGAAAGGATTAAATATCAACTAACATACTCATTGTATGACACGGGAGTGGTATCTACAAAGTTGTGTAAACAAATCGTAAATGAGATGAAACAAAACATTGTAAGTAGTGTTATTTATATTTGTATTTTTCTTTCTTGAAAGTGTCTCGTTATATTTTTTTAATTTTTTTTTTATTGACATATGATATTTTGTTTGGCATAATTTTGTTGAAAGTTGTTCAAATAGGTTGGGAGGCATTCATTTCATAGAGCATGATATCATGACTGTTGTAAGCAGGTTTTACTCAGTGTCAGAAGAAGATATGAAAAAGCAAAAGTAGTAATTGATGAGCTACAAAACTACATCCAAAGGATCAGAAAAAAAAGGCCTCTAGTGGATAAATCTAGCAAGGGTAGACAAGTTACTTTTGAGGGCGATGAAGTTGAAACTAACAATGAAACATATGTTGTCGTTACTGAAGATGACATTAGAACTGAGAAGAGTCGTAAAAGACTGAAAGTAACAATTCCCAAGAATAAATCTATTGAGAATGTTGTGACGAAGAAAAGTAAAGTTGAAGATTTTGAAGTAGCCATTACCAGTAGCCAAGAAACTAGTGAAATTTCAAAAGAAAGTAGAGAAATCGTTACACCGGAAGATGAATTAGAGGATGGCATTATCAAAACAAAACAAAATTCCATTCGACAAAATTTGACAAAGAAAAACTTAATTGATGGTGGTCGTACATTTTAGCCTAATGTTAGACAAACCTATAAGGCAAGTGAAGGACAATGTCAACATCAAGTCAGAAAGCCAAACCATCTGCATGTTCACAACTTGAAGACATTGATGAGGTACAATCCATATGCTCATGTGGTTGATTATGTGCTTCTTGTTGATCCAGTTCAAGTTCCCAAAAAAAGAAGCATTTGATAAGTCAAAATGTTTTGAATACAATTATTATGTGCTTGGGTGGAACCATTCTGTAGAAGCTCAAAGACAATTGATGGAGGAATATCCCAAAAACCCACGTTTTGAAACAATGAAATGTATCATTTATGTTGGTTTATCAGATACAGAAGCAAAGTTAGTGGCATGGGATCATAATTCAGATAATGAATATAGGATGTCTATGACTTTCATCCAAAGGGTTAGATTTATTCATAGTGAATTTCAAGAAAAATGTGGTGGGGATAGGATAAATGTTACTGCAGATTTCCAAAGGGAATGTTATATGGAAATAGGCTATCAGATTGAAGAGAAACCCAATTCAAAAGGTGGAAAACGCAACGTTCCTATTGATATATTCAAAGGTGCTGATAACATTTTCCATTTCGCATTTAGAACTGGAGATGTTTGGAAGTTGATTGATGAGATTTTTAGCATGTGGGAAAACATTGGCATTAAAAACCAGAAGGTCAAAAAGTCTAAGCCATTGATATGTGCCAGCAGTAAATCAGGTCTTGAATTGAAGCAACTTCCAGAAGATATGACTATCACAACTTGGAGAGCAATGCAAGGAGTGAAAGATGAAAAAATTGTCAAAACAATATTATCTCTTGTGAAGTCAGAGGAATTATCATTGGAGGAAATATCTAAGGAATTTCAAAAGTAAGTTTGTTGAATTATTTTTATTTATTTAGATTATAATTTTCTTTTAAGTAAAACATGTTGTTCTTGATAGTATTTGTTATACATATCATTATATTGACTTTTTGTTACTTTATCTATGCAGTCACAAATTTTACATGAAAATTCAAGAACAAATGGTTAGATTGTTGAATGAAGATAGTTGGGATGATGTTGTACGCAACTATCCAAATTCAAGTTCTACATCAACATTAAAAGCTTTTTATCTTGCATTTAAAAAGGTATCTTGATTTACACATTCATTTTTATTCATGTGTATACTATTTTTAATTTATAACTTACACATATATTTGTTTATTTTATAAAAGATGAAGAAGGATGATAATGGAGTGTCAACTAGCTTTAGAACGTTTATTGAAAAAATAAAATTCGAAAGACTAAGGAAGCAACATGTTAAGAATGTTGAACTTGATCCAACTCTTACTCATTTCATTTGGAATGGGCTAGACACTGTCCAATATCAAGTAATACAAGGCAACTATGAAGACATTGCTAAACTCATACCTAAAATGGAGTATGCCCTAGTTATTGCAGATATTCCCCATGGTTTCAATATTCCAAACATTGACTATGATAGTGACCCTTATACTTATCAAGCTCTTAGTAAAGTGGTTGCGAGATTTGTAGAAGTCGCGTCATCACCATTATGGAGATTTGTGACATTTCATTCAGACACACAATTGGCAATAATATTGTCAAGCTTCAAAGGGAAAACAAATTCAAGGATGCAACTTACATGGTAAGATGTTTAAAATGTATATTTGATTAATTTTGAAAAATTCATTTATGTACAAGTTGATTGAACTTTTACTATTTCATGTTACAGGCAAAAGTTAAATCTTCTTAACCATGATGATCAAGTATTTATAAATGATTGTGAGTTCATTCATATTAATAGTTGGGCAAAAGATGATAGCTATATGTCTATGATTTTTAATCGGGTAGACAGAAAGTGTCATAGCCAAATACTGACTTATGATGTTGTTGTGAGAAAACTAACATATGAAGACAAAGAAGCAAAAGGAGAGATAGTTAACATTTATCAAAAACCACAATTATTGATTAACCATCTTATAGACATATGTTCAAATGAAGGAGATTGAGTTCAGGATTTATTTTCTGGCTTAGGTAAGTTTTATTATATAGAATTGAATTTCAATATGTTATTTTTTTAATTAATATGTCATTGTACTAATTTACTTCATTATTTCTTTTATGTTTGATAATTAGGTACAACACTAGCATATTGCCTTCAAAAAGCAAGAAATTGCATTGCAATTGAAAAAACTCCATTACAGTGCAATTTCATTCAGCAAAGAATTAATGCTCTTCAATTTCTTCCAGATGCAATGCAAGAAATTGGGTTGAAGAAAGGAGACTTTAGTGAATCACGTGTGGCAAAAAAGGCAAAGGAACCTCAACCACCATTAAATGGGATGTTTGGAAAGACATACATTGGGAGATTTGCAGACATCAAAGATCCATTAGAAAACGAAAATGAGCGAAAGGAAGCAGAAAATATTGTGGAAGAAGACAATGATAAACTCTAGAGGACGACGAGTTGATTACGGACATTGTTGATTTAAAATTTAAGTTATGCGCATGGAAATCAGCTCATTTTTGTATAAACTATCAAGTGGTAATTATACTTGCAATTTTTGACTTTGGACATTTTATGAGAAGAATATACACTCAATTAAGGTTGTTATGCATTCCAATATTTGTAATATGTGATTTCGGCATTATTTTTTAGTTAATCATTATTTTTTGAAAAAAAAAAAAGTGATTATTAATTTTTTTTACATGAAATTCATAAAAAAAAAACTATTATTTAACTATTTTTAATTAAAAATTTCGTATAAAAATTGTGATTTTTGCATGTCAATTGTAGCAAAAAACTATCAAAACGTGTAGTTTTTTAATTATATTTATGTTAAAAATGGCTATTTTTATGTCCATTGTTTAAAAAATTTGTTTTTTTAGAAACAATTATTTCTTCTGGATTCAAAAATTAATTAACAATGCACAAACGTGTAGATAATCAAAAATTCAAAATATCAACCTTCTTTAAATATGCGAAACAATAAAAACCTCACTGCGAAAAAAATAAAATTAAAATAAAAACAATAAAATATGAAGAAAAAGACCACTTCAAAAATTATTAAATTTACAAAATAATTATTTACATTTCATACATTAGAAAATTTAAAAAAAAAAAAAGCCTTTTAAAAAAGGGTTTGGTGTACAATTACCATGTTTTAAATCAACGTAAAAAACTCTACCATTATAAAATGCAATGTACATAAAAAAAATTATAGTGCCAAAAACTAAGCTCTAAAAAAAACATGTGTGTTCTGCATCACCCTATTTCAAAATCGGGTCATTTTTTTGCTATCACTACAAAACGGGTAACAGAGTGGGTTTTCATTTCAAAGTTTACATTGTTCTTGAACTTAGGAGCATCAATTCCCAAGACACCAATCCTTCTAGTTACGAGGCACCAACCTCAAGGGCTCCAACCCTCTACTATCAAGGCACCAACCTTGGATATAGGAGCACCGACTCCAAGAACACCGATCCTTCCAACTTCTGAGGCATCAACCCCAAGGGCTCTGACCCAATCTTGTCAAGGCATGTTTGATAGTAATGTTCTACTCCTAAAAGTCTTCTTTATTGAATTCTATCTGTTTACAGCTTTAGTGTAGTCTCCATGCTACAGCATCAATGGCAACCAGTCTTCTTATGAAGAAGTCTATACAACTCTTCATACTATCCACATAGAGTCTGCAAAATTTATCTCATGATGATATCAAATAGCCATCATGATCTCTGGTAATGTCTCTACATAGCTTTAGTGAGTCTGTTATTAGTTGCAATAAGCTCTGCATAAGAACCAACTCTCTGTTTCAAGCCTTTGTTCTAACTATCACAGTAAATTCATCAGGCGTGACTACTTCTCTACTGGTTACTTCTCCCTTCAAACGATGTTAGATAAAACATTATTTATTACATCACAGAATTGTTCTTCAGAATGCATTACGTACTTGATTAATTCATCACAGGTCTGAGTCTTTTACAGGGTAACACGATCAACAAAGTTGCTCATACTTCGATTGCCTCCTATCCTTCTAGACCTTCATATTCCTTTGATCCTGTTGGACCTTCGGCCCTTTTCTGTTCTGCTAGACCTATGGCTTACTTCTTTCTTCTAGTTCACCAACGTCCTTTGAACCTTCGTTGTTCATTGTTATAGAAGCCTGATACGCCTGACCTTTTGGCTTCCTCCTTGCTCACTTGAGGTTCGACTTCCTCAATGCTCACTCGACCTTTTGCATCCCCTCTTGATCGCTTGGTCTTTGGCTTCCCAATCTATGCTTGCTCATCCTTTCGTCTTCTTTTCATAATCACATTTTGGTTTCACCAATGACTGGAAAGACCCATTTATTGGAAAGATTCCAACTTGCATATTAAAAAACATATTGAAGAGTTTTTCATCCATATACTTGATTATTCATGGAAACCATATAAGAGAGGCTATAGCCATATAGAGGTCCCGCATACCACATCATCCTTTTATTGCAATCGCATGTTCTGGAGGTCTTTCATAAGTCGTGCCCAAAACATAGCCAATGGCTGATTACCCTTCTAGATGAAATATTATATTAACTCCACAACTTTATCGCAATCGACAGATTTGCACATAACATAGCCAATTCCCCAATACCCAAATGCGATATTATTATAAATTGTTTTTAATAACTCCATCGGTCATATAATATATATCACCAATCGGCAATTTCAATTGTGGCAGGATTTACAAGAGGCTACGTTGTGATTATGTGACGGATGCGATATATATTAATCATTTACAAATGGTCCAGTCGGGTTCGTATACATATCGCAATCGACAGTCCGGCAGTGTCAGTTCTTTTGAACATTACGATTCAACAGACGTGATATTTCAATAGGCCGTATTATAATTTTGCAGCGGGTCCGCATACATATTGCAATTGGTGATTCGGGGGTCACAACCCTTTATAAATTGTGTTATGAGAGTTCCAATAGGTGGATGTGATCTAACAATAGGGCCATTTATAATGGTGCAGCGAGTCTGCATATATATATCGCATCTATATATTATATACTCTTTCCTATAACCTTTTTGGGTCCTTGTATTATCGCGCATATATATATATATATATCGCAATCGCATATTTAATGTGCCATCCCTTTATAACTTATGATATGATATTAAGCAGTATTCCTTAGCAATCCTCCACCGCTGATCTGCTCACGATCCAACAGTCAACACTTAACCCGATAAACCCAAAACCATCCATTGATCCTTCAACGTTGATCAACCCGCATTGGATCTAATGGGCTACATGAATTTCGGGGGAGAAATTTGCATGGGAAATAACCACTCGAGAAAATTGGTTTTCTCTCTCCACCCGAGTGCTACGTATCGCCCATTGAATGGAATTGGGCACTCTCCTCTAAATACCACTTACCGCCTAGTGTCCACCCGAAAACCACTGCCACTATTACAGACTCGCTTATAGCTGTTGAACATAGATACAGAAAGTAACGACTCTCCGCTCCAATAGCTCTTGCCACTCTTCTCTTTTCTGATATGGCTCCACAATGGCTTCCAATACAGTGCTCCAATAGCTCTTCTTTGATATTTGTCCTCTATATCATGATATGGCTCCTCTGCTAACTACTCTTTCGTTGACTTCTCCTCCTTATGTGTGTTCCTCTTTGTTCCTTCTAATGAACAATATGGCTCTTTTGTTAGCTGCTCTTCTGCTTATGCACCTCCAATATGTGTTTCACATGGCTTCCAATGACCTCTTCCTCTTACACTTTGGCTTCATGCTTTATGATGGCTTTTGATAACTTCTTCTCTTGTTTCTCCTCATGGATTCTTGCTTCGCTTCTCCTAGAATATTTCCATATTGACATCAATGACAATCAATGTCAAAAATTTCCCCCTTTGTTATTGATGGCAATATTCTTCTTCTCTGCCCCTTTGACATCAATGGAAAAGGAATGCTCAGGGACTCCCCCTATCAAACTGCTTATGTTCTTTATGAATAGTAGATCTTCATGAGTATGTTACTCTCCCTGTTATACTGCTCTTCTTTTTACTCAAGATAGAAGGATTGATGTTTTATCATAAATTAGCACATTATCCCCTCTTCATGTCTCAAAACTACTTTATCATGGCTTCAACAATGCTTAAAGATGCTCCACTTCAATGCTTTCAAACAGATTGCAAATAGCCACACACCAACTGTCCAAGTCCAAGTTTTTATGCTTCAATCCATATTTTGTTGTCTCCACGGCCAGAATTAAGGGGCCTTCACAGTCCAATCAAGAAAATGCCACTAAAATTGTCTTTCTTGCTATCTCTCTTTAGATCAGAGTTCCTTTGTATTTCTGTGCTTCTCCTTAAGTTACTGAGTTATATTCCACTACGTAACATTCTCCTTTCTATAGTCTTTTTTATGAGCCATCGTTTCCTTGTGTTCTTGTAAACGTTTCTGCAAATTATCTCCACTAGTTTATTTTTATATCCAATTTGTGACAGCCTTTCAAATTATTTTTGCTGATTTGCATCTTTTTGCAATGCTTCAGGTTTTGGTTAGATTCTGCCAACTTCTCTTGCTTCATACTCCATTTCAGATGTATCTGTTTGTTTGAAGGTTGCCTCTATTTGTGTCCATAATTTACCTATTCTCACATCAAATCCCTGAGTCGAAATATTTAACATCTGTAATATCAACAAAATAGTTATTTACCCTATTTCTCTAGCATTGGATGGCCTTCTCTGCTGCTCCAATTTTTGCTTAGTGATCAAGTGGAAAGCATCTTTAACAACAGTCCAAAGAATGGCTACATGATCATGTTCTTCAATGGAGTACTCCTGAGAAATGATCTTTATCAAAGAATGATTGTTAATATAGATCAACAAGGATTTTATAAGGACCATTTCACAAATAGCTTCTACAATAATGATCAAGAATCACAGGCTCCCCCTAACTTTATGCATCATCTCTTTTGGTAGAGTCTTCCCATCAAATTCTTAGATTGTCTAAGATCAGGTCAATAACATGTGTTGTTGGCTGGAGATTTCATGGGACTTTTGGATTGTATTAGCTTCCTTCTCCATACTTGTGTAACCTTCTTCTTTTGCATGGTTCTAGCTTGTGTAAGAGCCCAAGTTAAGTTACAATCACGTGCCATATGACCAATGTTATGACACTTGAAGCATTCTACATTGTTCATGAATAATAATTCATGATTTCTTCCTGCAAAATTGTTCCTTGGAGATTGTTGGGGACCATAATATCCATATTTATGATATGGTTGGGACCATAACATCTATCTTTATGATATGCTTTACAATCTTTTACCATGTGACCAAAGTTTGTACAAGAATAACAATAACCAAGAAATAAAATTTGGTACCTGGGATATGGAGATTTCCTTGATGTACTTCTAAATTCTTTTTGTCTTGAGATCCTTTGATGATAACCATTGCTTCTAGCATCCCTGACATTGTCTACATTTCTTCTTGGAGCAAGATTTCTTCCATTTTTGCCTTAATTTTTCTCCTTGCCTTTCCTAGAATTGGGAGCATCAACATTTCTTTCTAGATTCATCACATCCATTTTGCTTGAAACATTACCATTCTTGTTTTAGGATTCACCTACATACCCGAGACCTAATTTACCAAATGAACATATTTGATGGCCGAGAATGTCATCGAAGGCTTGAGAGCTCTTCAAGGTTTTGTCCATCCCTTCAACCTTTTTTCTGAGGGAAACAATTTCTTCTTCCAATCTTTCACACTCATTATTATTCTTAACAAGTTGTTTCTCAGTTTCTTCCTTGATATGAGCAACTTCATTTTATTCTATTTTAAGGGAGATGATATCTGACTTCATTTTGAATATTTCTTCATTTTCCTTTACTAGACTGCTCTACTTTTCTTCCTTGATCCTTGTAGATTTACATGTTTCAGCCTTGAGAAGTTTGATGTTAGATTTTAATTTGAGAATTTCTTCATCCTTTGCTTTTAGTTGACATATCATGGTGTTTCTCTCCTTTTCAGCTTCATCAACCTATTCTTCTATGATTGCTAATGCTTCCATTGTCTTCTCAGCTCCTTGTGCTAACTTTCTTGCTTCTTGTAGTTGATATTTGGGAGAGGAGACCTCTACCTTGTATTGACCAATATCTTCTTCAAGTTTGTTCAAGCTCTTGTGCCTTTCTTCAAGTTGACTTGACAAGGTATCTTCCCGTTTCTTTGCTTTATCCAATTTATTTGTCATGGATATGACTTCTTCATGATGATTTATTTTGCTTTGATGAAATTTATTTTTAAGCTTGACAAGATCTTCATCCCTTTCTTGTGTTTGAAGCTGTACAAGGCCAACTTTCTTCCTTGTTTGGTCTTGGTCACCAGTTAGTGCTTTCTTCTTAAGTTCCTTATTTTCATTTTTCATATTGATAATCTCTTCCATGGCAGCTATAAGTTGAGCGAGGAGATCTTCTACAAAATCTTTTTCAATCTCTTCATCTTCTAGGTCTTCTTTAGCCTTGATGTCATCATTCTCACTTCCAGCTTCTATGATGGGTTTTGGATTTTCTTTTTGATTTCCATCATCTTGTTGACTGATGATCATGGTCAGTGCTCCTTTTGAGTGAAGGTCACAAAGTTTGTCCCATATACCCTTTGCTGATGAACATTGTCATAGAATTAGGTAGCCCATTCAAGATTACCTTCATTGCTTTTGCATTGTACTCCTTGGATTATCCATCCATCATGCTATCAACAATCATTGATTTCCAAATTTCAATGCCTTGAATCTTTAAGAAATTCCTCATTCTTGCTTCCCATATATTAAAGTTTCCATTGAACCATGGAGCCTTCTCGAATTAATTGTCTTCTACTTCAGTGGTAGAGGGAGACACATCTTTAGGAGGATTGGAGACTTTCTTCCTTGACTTTTCCATTTGTGTTCTAAAGATCAACCTTCAAGCTATTAGGCTTTGAATGAAGTTACTAACTCTGATACCAATTTTTGGAAATACTGAAGGGGGGGGGGTGAATCAGTTTTCTTTTCAATTGCTATTTTACCAGTTAAAACATTTATATTCAGAACACAAGATGAACAACAAGAATAAATGCTTTTATTAATATAATCTTTGCAATAAAATAGACACAAATATATATGATTCCAATCTATTGCCAAGCACCAACTTGGAATTTTTTTAGGCTCCAACCTCCAGATCACCAACTCTGTTTTGTCAGGGCACCAACCTTCGAATTAGGAGCACCAACTCCTAGGACACTAATCCTTCCCATTCTGAGGCATAAACCTCAAGGGCTCCAACCCTCTACTGTCAAGGCACCAACCTTCGATATAGGAGCACCAACTCTAAGAACACTAATCCTTCCAACTTCTGAGGCACCAACCCCAAGGGCTTTGACCCAATCTTGTCAAGGCATGTTTGATAGTAATTTTCTGCTCCCAAAACTCTTCTTTACTGAATTCTACCTATTTACAGCTTCACTATAGTCTCCATGCTATAGCATCAATGGCAACTGGTCTTCTTATGAAGAATTCTATACAACTCTTCATACTGTCCACATAGAGTCTCCAAAATTTATCTCATGATGATATCAAATAGCCATCATGATCTCTGATAATGTCTATACACATCTTTAGTGAGTCTACTATTAGGTGCACTAAGCTTTGCACAAGAACGAACTCTCTGTTTCAAGCCTTTGTTCTAACTGTCACAGTAAATGCTTTAGGCGTGACTGCTTCTGTGCTGGTTACTTCTCCCTTCAAATGGTTTCAAATAAAACTTTATTTATGACATCACAAAATTGTTCTTCAGAATGCATTATGTACCTGATTAATTCATCACAAGTATGAGTCTTTCATAGGTAACATGATCAACAGAGTTGCTCATCCTTCGACTGCCTCCTGTCCTGCTAGACCTTCATCTTCCTTCTGTCCTGTTGGACCTTTGGCCCTTTTATATTCTGTTGGACCTATGGTTACTCATTTCTTCTAGTTTTCCAACCTCCTTTGAACCTTCCTTGTTCACTGTCATAGAAGCCTGATACGCTTGACCTTTTGGCTTCCTCCTTGCTCACCTAAGATTCAGCTTCCTCAATGCTCGCTCGACCTTTCACATCCCCTGTTGATCGCTTGGTCCTTGGCTTCCCAATCTATGCTCACTCGTCCTTTTGTCTTCTTTTCATAGTCACATATGGGTTTCACCAATGACTGGAAAGACACATTTCTTGGAAAGAGGCCAACTTGCATATTAAAAAACATATTGAAGAGTTTTTCATCCATAGACTTGATTATTCACGGAAGCCATATAAGAGAGGCTATAGCCATATAGAGGTCCCACATGCCACATCATCCTTTTATCGCAATTGGAAGTTTTGGAGGTCTTTTATAAGTTGTGCCCAAAACATATCCAATGGCCGATTCCCCTTCTGGATGCGATATTATATTAACTCCACAACTTTATCGCAATCGGTAGATTTTCACATAACATAGCCAATTCCCTGATACACAGACACGATATTATTATAAACTTTTTTTAATAACTCTGTTAGGTCTATATATATATTATATATATATATATAATATTTAATATATATATATATATATATATATATATATATATATATCTCACAATCGAAGTTTTGAATGTGGCAAGCCTTTACAAGAGGCTTGTGATATGCGACGGATGCGATAATAAATTAAATCATATTCCAATGGTCTAGTCAGGTCCGTATACATATCGCAATTGGCAGTCCGGCAGTGTCAATTCTTTTGAACATTGTGATTCAATGGATGCGATATTTCAATAGGCCATATTATAATGTTGCAGCAGGTCCGTATACATATCCCAATCGGTAGTTTGTGGGTGACAGCACTTTATAACTTGCACTGTTAGAGTTCTAATAGGCGGATGCGATATAACAATAGGGCAGTTTATAATGTTGCAACGGGTCTGCATATATATATGACATCTATATATTATATACTCTTCTACTCTTTGCTATAACCTATTGGGGTCCATGTATTATCGCATCTATAATATATATATCTATATTATATATATATATATATATATATATATATTATTATATATATATATATATATATATCACAATATCATATATTTAATGTTCCATACCTTTATAACTTATGATATGATATTAAGTGGTATTCCTTATCAATCCTCCACCATTGATCTGCTCACAATCCGACGGTCAACACTTAACCCGATCAACCCAAAACCGTCTGTTGATCCTTCACCGTCAATCAACCCATGCTAGATCCAACGACCTACATGAATTTCAGGCGAGCAATTTGCAAGGGAAATAACCACTCGAAAAAAGTGGTTTTCTCTCTCCACCCAAGTGCTACGTGTTACCCATTAAATGCAATCGGGCACTCTCCTCTAAATACCATTTACCGCCTAGCATCCACCCGAAAACCACTGCCACTATTATAAACCCGCTTATAGTTTTTGAACGCGGATACGCAGAGTAATGAATCTCCACTCCAATAGCTATTTTCACTCTTCTCTAGTCTGATATGGCTCCACGATGGCTTCCGATACAGTGCTCCAATAGCTCTTCTTTGATATTCATCCTCTATCTCATGATATGGCTCCTCTTCTAATTTCTCTTCCGTTGACTTCTCCTCCTAATGTGTGTTCCTCTTTGTTCCTTCTAATGAACAATATGGCTCCTCTGTTAACTACTCTTCTAGTTATGCACCTCTAATATGTGTTTCTCTTTGTTTCTCGTGGCTTCCAATGACCTCTTCATCTTACGCTTTGGCTTCATGCTTTATGATGGCTTTTGATAACCTCTTCTCTTGTTTCTCCTCGTGGCTTCTTACTCTACTTCTCCTAGAATATTTTCATATTGACATCAATGACAATCTAGGTCAATAGTAGTTGCTTGAACCTTGTTGGGCGCAGGATCCCCTAAAGGAAGTTTTGGGGCTTAAAGCCCAAAATTTTGACTAAATCCAATGTAAAGGCTCCACAATTTGTGGGCAGAGAGCGCGAAGTTGTAAATGAGTCATAGGGTTGTCTACCCTCAATTTTGTAATGAAATGTCGACTTTAGAAATCTACCCATGGTTCACGGACCATGGGATTGTATAAATAGAGCAGGGCTCTAAGTTGTAAATAATTCAAGAGAAGTCAATAGGATCTAAGGATGGAATAGAAAGATAGCGAAAGATCCAAGTGTAGAGTCTAGTCTTTGGGTTGTAGAGTAGGAGAAGGCACTGCAGTTGAGTGCACAGAGGCCTAGTAGTCCACAGATAAGTGCACAGACCCCTGTAGCTGAGTGTGCAGGGCAAGTTGAGTTTATAACCGTTGACACATTAATAAAGAGAAGCTTTCATATCAATTATGTGTATTTATTTCTTGTTTTCTGTATCGAGCATATTGGGTATAAATTGCATTTATGTTGTATATATGGTGCGCGAACATATATAACTGTGTTGATTAATTAAAAGTGAGATAAAGTATCTGTTTACATGAATTTAACTAACAATTGTAGGAAGATAAATAGGATACGTGCTATAACTTGGAGAAATAGTGTAGATCGTTGCCTTAACAGCACGAAAGTATCTTAGCCTGTGGTTAGGGCCGCGCAAAGGGTGATTCTAACGAATCACGAAGGTATCATAGGTCAGAACAATGTGCGAAGAGACTTGCGCGAAGGTATTAAGAGTTGGACTAAAGCAACCCCTCAGACATCTCGAGGGTGCGGAAACATGGTTCCATCATCCCACCTGAGCTCATGGCTACAAACCTTTCAAGTGCCTCAAATGATAAGAATATGATTTCAGACTGGATGAATTCAAAAGAGATGAAATTTCCATCAAGAGTATAGTATGTGAAAGAAAGAGAAAGCCAAAATATGAATGTATATCTATATATTGATATACCAAATGAAAATGGAATTTTTGCGCTCATGGGAAAAGTCATAGATATGTGTTCGGTATCGAACACTGAAGTTGTTTACATACAAAAGCTCACAAGTCACATGAAAGGATTAAATATCAACTAACATATTCATTGTATGACACGAGAGTGGTATCTACAAAGTTGTGTAAACAAATCGTAAATGAGATGAATCAAAACATTATAAGTATTGTTATTTATATTTGTATTTTTCTTTCTTGAAAGTGTCTCGTTATATTTTTTAATTTTGTTTTTATTGACATATGATATTTTGTTTGGCATAATTTTGTTGAAAGTTGTTCAATTAGGTTGGGAGGCATTCATTTCATAGAGCATGATAGCATGACTGTTGTAAGCAGGTTTTACTCAGTGTCAGAAGAAGAGATGGAAAACAAGCAAAACGTAGTAATTGATGATGCTACAAAACTACATCCAAAGGATCAGAAAAAAAAGGCCTCTAGTGGATAAATCTAGCAAGGGTAGACAAGTTACTTTTGAGGGCGATGAAGTTGAAACTAACAATGAAACATATGTTTTCGTTACTGAAGATGACATTAGAACTGAGAAGAGTCGTAAAAGACTGAAAGTAACAATTCCCAAGAATAAATCTATTGAGAATGTTGTGACGAAGAAAAGTAAAGTTGAAAATTTTGAAGTAGCCATTACCAGTAGCCAAGAACCTAGTGAAATTTCAAAAGAAAGTAGAGAAATCGTTACACCGGGAGATGAATTAGAGGATGGCATTATCAAAACAAAACAAAATTCCATTCGACAAAATTTGACAAATAAAAACTTAATTGATGGTGGTCGTACATTTTAGCTTAATGTTAGACAAACCTATAAGGCAAGTGAAGGACAATGTCAACATCAAGTCAGAAAGCCAAACCATCTGCATGTTCACAACTTGAAGACATTGATGAGGTACAATCCATATGCTCATGTGGTGGATTATGTGCTTCTTGTTGATCCAGTTCAAGTTACCAAAAAAAGAAGCATTTTATAAGTCAAAATGTTTTGAATACAATTATTATGTGCTTGGGGGGAACCATTCTGTAGAAACTCAAAGACAATTGATGGAGGAATATCCCAAAAACCCACGTTTTGAAACAATGAAATGTATCATTTATGTTGGTTTATCAGATACAAAAGCAAAGTTAGTGGCCTGGGATCATAATTCAGATAATGAATATAGGATGTCTATGACTTTCATCCAAAGGGTTAGATTCATTCATAGTGGATTTCAAGAAAAATATTGTGGGGATAGGATAAATTTTACTGCAGATTTCCAAAGGGAATGTTATATGGAAATAGGCTATCAGATTGAAGAGAAACCCAATTCAAAAGATGGAAAACGCAACGTTCCTAGTGATATATTCAAAGGTGCTGATAACATTTTCCATTTCGCATTTAGAACTGGAGATGTTTGGAAGTTGATTGATGAGATTTTTAGCATGTGGGAAAACATTGGCATTAAAAACCAGAAGATCAAAAAGTCTAAGCCATTGATATGTGGCAACAGTAAATCGGGTCCTGAATTGAAGCAACTTCCAGAAGATATGACTATCACACCTTGGAGAGCAATGCAAGGAGTGAAAGATGAAAAAATTGTCAAAACAATATTATCTCTTGTGAAGTCAGAGGAATTATCATTGGAGGAAATATCTAAGGAATTTCAAAAGTAAGTTTGTTGAATTATTTTTATTTATTTAGATTATAATTTTCTTTTAAGTAAAACATGTTGTTCTTGGTAGTATTTGTTATACATATCATTATATTGACTTTTTGTTACTTTATCTATGCAGTCACAAAGTTTACATGAAAATTCAAGAACAAACGGTTAGATTGTTGAATGAAGATAGTTGGGATGATGTTGTATGCAACTATCCAGATTCAAGTTCTACATCAACATTAAAAGATTTTTATCTTGCATTTAAAAATGTATCTTGATTTACACATTCATTTTTATTCATTTGTGTACTACTTTTAATTTATAACTTACACATATATTTGTTTATTTTATAAAAGATGAAGAAGGATGATAATGGAGCGCCAGCTAGTTTCAAAACCTTTATTTAAAAAATAAAGATCGAAAGACTGAGGAAGCAACGTGCTAAGAATGTTGAACTTGATCCAACTCTTACTCATTTCATTTGGTATGGGCTAGACACTGTTCAATATCAAGTAATACAAGGCGACTGTGAAGACATTGATAAACTCATACCTAAAAGGGAGTATGCCCTAGTTATTGCAGATATTCCCCATGGTTTCAATATTCCAAACATTGACTATGATAGTGACCCTGATATTTATCAAGCTCTTAGTAAAGTGGTTGCGGGATTTGTAGAAGTCACTTCATCACCATTATGGAGATTTGTGACATTTCATTTAGACACATAATTGGCAATGATATTGTCTAGCTTCAAAGGGAAAACAAATTCAAGGATGTAGCTTACGTGGTAAGAAGTTTAAAATGCATATTTGATTAATGTTAAAAATTCATTTATGTAGAAGTTGATTGAACTTTTACTATTTCATGTTACAGGAAAAAGTCAAAATCTTCTTAATCGCGATGATCAAGTATTTATAAATGATTGTGAGTTCATTCATATTGATAGTTGGGCAAAAGATAATAGCTATATGTCTATGATTTTTAATCGGGTAGACGGAAAGAGTCATAGCCAAATACTAACTTATGATGCTGTTGTGAGAAAAAAAACATATGAAGACAAAGAAGCAAAAGGAGAGATAGTTAACATTTATCAAAAACCACAATTATTGATTAACTATCTTATAAACATATGTTCAAATGAAGGAGATTGGGTTCTGGATTTATTCTCTGGCTCAAGTAAGTTTTATTATATAGACTTGAATTTCAATATGTTATTTTTTTAATTAATATGTCATTGTACTAATTTACTTCATTATTTCTTTTATGCTTGATAATTAGGTACCACACTAGCATGCTACCTTCAAAAAGGAAGAAATTGCATTGCAATTGAAAAAGATCCATTACAATGCAATTTCATTCAACAAAGAATTAAAGCTCTTCAATTTCTTCCAGGTGCAATGCAAGAAATTGTGCTGAAGAAAGGGGACTTTAGTGAATCACGTGTGGCAAAAATGGCAAAGGAAACTCAACCACCATTACATGGGATGTTTGGAAAGACATACATTGGGAGATTCGCAGACATCAAAGATCCATTAGAAGATGAAAATGAGCAAAAGGAAGCATAAAATATTGTGGAAGAAGACAATGATGAAACTCGAAGAGTTTGGATTACGTGACATTGTTGATTAAATTTAAGTTATGCTTGGGAATCAAGCTCTTTTTTTGTAACTATTAAGTAGTTATACTTGCAATGTTTTGACGTTGACATTTTATGAGAAGAATATACAGTCAATTAAGGTTGTTATGCATTCAATATTTGTAATATGTGATTTTCGCATTAATTTTTAAGTTAATCATTATTTTTTGAAAAAAAAAAAGTGATTATTATTATTTTTTTGACATGAAATTCATAAAAAAAACTATTATTTAACTATTTTTAGTTAAAATTTTCGTATGAAAATTGTGATTTTCGCATGTCAATTGTAGCAAAAAATTATCAAAATGTGTAGTTTTTTAATTATATTTATGTTAAAAATGGATATTTTTATGTCAATTGTTAGAAAATATTGTTTTTGAGAAACAACTATTTTTTGTGGATTGAAAAATTAATTAACAATGTATAAATATGTAGAATATCGAAAATTCAAAATATCAACCATCTTCTTTAAATATGCGAAACAATAAAAACCTCACTACAAAAAAAATAAAATAAAAATAAAAACAAGAAAATATGAAGACAAAGACCACTTCAAAAATTATTAAGTTTACAAAATAATTATTTACATTTCATACATTAGAAAATTAAAAAAGTAAAAAAAATACCTTTTAAAAAAAGGGTCTGGTGCAGAATTACCACGTTTTTAATTCAGCATAAAAAACAATACCATTATAAAACACAATGCACATAAAAAAATTTATAGTGCAAAAAACTAAGCTTTGAAAAACACGTGTGTTTTGCATAACCCCTTTTCGAAATCAGGTCATTTTTTTGCTATCTCTACAAAATAGGTAACAGTATGGGTTCCCGTTTCAAAGTTTACATTGTTTTTTGGTATGGCTTCTACTTCAACTTCTTTTGAAGGGGAGTAAATCATCTCCTATTGTAATCAATTTTGTTGATGCTCTTCAAGAGACTCTTTCTCAACCTCTGTAGGGTTATGCAATTTATATTTTTTTGAAACATGCCTGATTGAATGTTGAATTGATCTAGAGACTCTTTCGGAGAGGAGATAGACTCAAACCTATTTTCATATCTAGGGATCTAGTCAAGATTTAAGGTACCTTGGGACTCAAGTTTCTACTTCTTTGGGGTTTTCTCTAGAATCAACTGGTTCTTTCTGAGAAGGGTTTTCTTCAAATGATCCTTTGGTATTCAGTAGATAGTCCCTGACGAGATGCCCATATTGATGGAAACCCCTGCATCTAAAGGGAACTTGTTCATAATCTAGAGATTGCTTCCAAACATTATCCCGATAGAAAATCTCTATGGAGGCTAGAAAATATTCATGTAAACATTTATTTTTTCATATTACATGTACCTCCCTCTCTTGGTAGTCTTTGATACTTTGACAAAGTTACTGATGGAATTGTCGATGCCTTCAACGGTTTCCTCCTCCAAATATTCCTTGGGGAGAGAAAAGATATGGACCCACATAGGGGATGCAAGAAAATACTCCTCTAGATTATATTAATTCTTCCACAATCGTATGAAGAACCTTGCATTGTTGAAAAAATATTGTCCCCCTTCCAAACCCTTGATCATCTTCTAATCTTGACTACAAAAATATCCTTGGCCCCTAACTCCAATTCAATTTGACCTTGGGGTTCCATTTATTTCATATCCACCCAATAAAATCCTTTTTAAAAGGCCTTAATCCAATAAATTTGTAGACCAAAGTGTGATCCTAGATATATTAGATATATTCTATGATCATTTTTTTTGTTGTTGAAAAAAACCATAATTTTCATTCATTTGGTAATGGTTCAAAATTACATTTTGTAGACATACTTTTCCATGTGTATGCATGAAGTTTCAAAAGGTGCTTCTGTGAGCCTTCTCATATCTTGCAAGAGAGAGCTCAACGTTTCAAAAGAGAACCCCAAGAACTATCGTCAGAAACAATGGTTCTTAATTTAGTTATTCATTTAACAATTTAAACTATCAAACGAGAAATGTATCGAGTGCCCGCTTTTTTGAGGTAGAAAAAATTCATCTGATTTTGAAAAGTGTTGATTCAGAATACACCTTTTTTCTGAAGTACATTTTTTACACTTCAAATTTTCTTATGTATCAAGTATGAACATATTTTTTTTGTTAGTGATTTTCATGCTGATTTTGAAAAGTGTTGATGCAACATCAACTGTTTTTTCTAGAGGGCTTATGTTTGATACTTTAAATTGTCTAATGTATTAAGTGTGGATAATTGTTTTTAAATGTTGGTAATTTTCGTGCGGATTTGAAAAACATAACCATTTTTAAGTCATATTTTTGACACTTTAAATTTTCTTATTTCCTAAGTATACACATTTTTTTTTAAATCTTGATTATTTAACCATTTTTCAAGTTGTCTTATTCCTCTTCTTGCTTTTCGTCATAAGATGTTTGTTTTTAAGGGTTTTCAAAACATGTGTTTTTTGCTTTTATTTGCAATGTTTTTTTAATGTTTTTTTTTACACGAATAAATTAATATTAATTAATTTGAGTTAGAATTTTTATTATTATTATCGTTATTTATTTTACACATAAATATTTTCCTTAAGAATAAAATTTTACATGGAAAAAATTACCTTTTGCATATTAAGCATATATATAAATGTGTATAGGACTTTTTCGCTTAAAGTGTGTATAATTATATTTGTTTTTTTTCCTGTTTTTTTTTTTTTTTTTTGTTTTTCTGGTTTTAATACATATTGTTTTTATTTGTTACTTTAAAAAATTGTTTTTTTTTTTGTTATTAGTTTTCTCTTTTTCTTTTTTTTGTAGGTAAGCACCCACGGGGGATTTGAACCAGTGACCTATCGCAAGGAGTGCCTTAACAGTGCACCCATTCACCATCAATTCAAAGTCCCACAAGGTAGATATTAGTTTTCTCAATGTTTCAATTTTTGTTTTATTTTCTTTGGGTCATGTCTTTTAATCTTTTTATGTTTTAATATATATTTTTATTTACTTGTTATTATTTTTTTAAACATTTTGTGTTTTTGTCTTTTTCATTGTTTTAATTTTTGTATTTTTGTATTATTAATTATTTAACTAGTTTCCTCAACTAGAAACTCGATCACATTATATGTCAATTTGATAGTTGACTTTAAATTTTTTGTTATAATGGATCGAGTCTACCCCCAAAATGTGTCAATTTCATTGTTGGTCTTTAAGTTTTCATTATAATGGGCCAAGTTCGCCTATACTACGTGTCAATTTGATGGTTGATTTTTATTTTTTTTGTTACAATGTGTCAAATTCTCTTAGACTAAGATTTTAAAGTCATTATACTTTTAACATTTAAAAAAGAAATTACTCTTGGTATAATGACTCATAGATTCAAGTGTTCATTTTAAAAGGTTTTTTAGTCATAACAAAAATTCCATAATGCCATGGTTGAAATATGTTGAAAACTTAAGGTTTTCTGTAGTCATGATATTTTGTTTTAATTCCATGGTTCAAAAATTGTCAAAACTTCAAGGTTTTTATGAGTCATGATGTTTTAAATTTAATGCTATGGTTGAAAACAATTATAAGTATTTTATCTATAACACCATGGCTGAAAATTGTTGGAATTTTAAGGCTTTTCAGAGATGTGATATTTTACCTTTAATATCATGCCTGGAAATCGTTGGAATTTTAAGGTTTTCCAGAGTCATGATATTTTATCTTTAACGCCATTGCTAAACAATGTTGAAAATTTACTTATAAAAAAACGTTATTCCACCATCAAGACTTTTTGTTTTGAGGGTGTTTTTGCACAGAAAATTGGGTTTTATTGAAATTTTTAAAAACGTTGAGAATTTACGCAAAAAAAACTTTATTCCAACATCAACACTTTTTGTTTTCAGTTTGTTTTCATGCTTTTTGGGGGATTTTGGCTAGAGTTCTCATTTTGAGTTTACAACTCCCTTTTGACAATTTACATAATTGTTTGCAAAGCAAAATAATGAGAGTACACAAAAACATAGAAGACAAATAGATCCATAATAAGTTGATCATTGTTGTCCCCTGCCATCTTGTGCAAGGGGGTCCTTGTATGGTATGGGGTAATATTCATAGTTTTTTCTCTCCATTTCTTTCGAAATCCACTCAGTTCCTCAATTAATATTCAATCCATCCTTTGAGGGTCTATTTGCAACCTAGATGCATTCCATGTAGATGTGGGAGCATGAGAAAAAAAGAAAATGAGTATATTGTTCTCAAAGTGTCATCCAATATAGGTGTAAGGGTGATGTTTTGGCATGCTTGTGTGTTGTTTAACCAATCAAAACCAAAATAGGATCCCCTAAGACTTGTCTCTATGAGCATCCTTTTTCTAAAGCAAACAACAATAGATTTATGTATGATTTTAACTTACCTTGATTTTTTATTCCAAGCTTGAATCCATTTTTTACATGAAATGAATGATTCTATGTGAGGTTAAGAAGGAAGCAGGAAGCTACCCCCACACTTCTAATCGGAGTTAATGGATTCCTCCTCAAATAAAGCCGATAACTTAGAACAATTAATTTTTTCCACCACTAAGACTCTGGATCGCCTAACACCTTTTTCCTAAGGATAATGAATTAAGATTGTCATTGCTTATGTTGCGACATTCATTGGGACTATGGAGATGTCTTGAAATATGGCCTAGTTCTTGGTTAACCACACCCCCCAGTAGATGATAAAAGGTAGAGATTTAAAGGCTTGGGATGAAGGGTTTGAGATCCAAGTCTTCTAAGCTTCCTCCTAATCCAGGTGGATATTGGTGATCACCCACCTATTCCACTTGGACCCTAACATTGTTTCCTTTCATTTTCCTAATTTCTAGCACAGTTTCCTCTTTCGACAGTTTTCTATTTTTGGCATTTTTTCAAGTCTTAAACTTCTGGAGCCATTTTGAGGCCCTAAACAATGTTTCTTTTAGAAATGGGAAAACATGGGGCTAATAACTCTTTCATTTGTAGTCAAAAATTATTTTTGTAGGATAAGTCTTTCTAACAAGGTATTGTGCATGCCAAACAAAGAACATATGCCAAAGTTACAACCCTAGGATGTTGACATTCCAACTAACCCCAGTGGGGCCTACAAGTTGTTCCTACAAGTTGTTAGCGCTTCATCTCCTAGGGTTAGGTTTTTGGATGTTTATGGTTTTTGATAGTTTATTCATGATAAAAGGGCTTTAGAGCCTTATTATAACATAGTTTAGAAGACATGTAGCAATCATGTCTCTTCTTAGAGATAAGCTAATATCACCCAAGCTAGTCTATTTCCATTCTCCGTGTAAACATTTTTTAGTATTTGTTTATAATTAATTGAAATTCAAATTTTATTGTAGCTCTATTTTTATGTTCGAATCTATATTTCATTCCGTTCCTGCATAAATCTAGATCATGGGTATCAAAGTGGTATCCTCTTTCTCTATTTTTCTATGCATGTCTCCAATGAGGTTTGGATATAAGGAGTTAGGACTTGAACTGGCTAAACCCTTGCAATACTGGCCTCGCTAACCCTGATGGCCTCCCATGGTAGAAGAAAAGAAAGAATATGGAGTAGAATATCCTTTCAAAATGTTGTGTGAAGAGGCCCTCTAGCGACAACAAAATGAGATGGTGGATAGCTTTTCCTAGATCCTTTAGCAGGTATCGATGGGCAAAACATCTTCATCCAACAGTCGCTTTGGAGGTGCTGCCCCTTTAAGGTACAAGTTAAATTTAACATTCCTATATTTGAAGGTTATATAGATGCAGATGCAGTAGATAAATTGTTAAATCTCTTGGAAGGATATTTTTTTGGTCCATAATTTTTCTATAATGACCACCATCCGAAATGGTCTACATATTTGCAAAAATTTCATCTGAACATTAAGTACAAGAATGGAACCACCAATAATGTTGCAAATTTCCTTAAATAACCACCGGTTGTGGTGTTGAATACTGTTCTCGACTCTTGTGGGCATGAGACTTTTGGATGGTTTCAAATTTACAAAAGTGATCCAAAATTCACCCCCACATACCAGGTGTTGATTGATGGCAAGTCAATTCTAGAATTCCACTTCCAGGATAGACTGTTATGCCACTTAGGACACCTTTATGTTCCTTGAAGCGAGTGTGCCATGATTATTTGGGAGGCACACTATAGTTGGGTCACATGACATTTTGGTGTAGAGAAGACAGTGGCACTACTACAAGAGTAATTTTATTGGCTGAATATCTAACAAGATATTGGAAAATAATTAGATCCTGCACTACCTATGCCATTGCCAAGCCAACCATTAGTTAGCAAGGCATGTTTACTCGTCTGCCTACTCCTAGCTAGCCCTAGGAATCCATATCTATGGACTATATGTTTGGTCTTCCTTCTACCAAACAAGGCAATGTCTATGTATTTGTGGTCATCGATATATTTTATAAGATGGCCATATTGGTTTCCCGCAAGAAGAGTGTCTCAGCAGAAGCCACTGCCAAACCCTTCTTTGAATCAGTGCGGGTGCATTTCGGGATACCGAAGACCATTATATCATATCAGGATAGAAATTTCCTAAGCACATTATCGTTGATCCTCTACTCAATGGTGGACACCAATCTCACTAAATCGACTATATTACAACCCTAAAATGATGGCCAGGCAAAGGTCGTCAACAAGATGATTGTGCACATACTATGCATGTACAACTCTAAGCATATGTGAGAATGGGATGCGAGTCTTCCCTATGTGACACACAGTTATAATAGAGCTCTCCATAGTTCAATTGGCCACAACCCCTTTGAAGTGGTGTTGGGATTTCAACCATTATGTCCCATTGATGTTGCATTTGCTTTCGCAACTGCACATGAATAATTTTCCCATGTTCAGTATGAAGTTGATAAAGCCACCATGTTTATTAAACGCATTCAACACATCTTCCAGCAGGTTCACAACATCTTGTATAAAGACAATTGAAGTACAAACAATATAATGATCTGCATCATGTGTCACATAAGTTTCAAGTAGGTGACAAGGTATGGTCACATCTACAGAAGGAACGCCTTGTCGGATCCCATCAGAAGCTTCGATCACTCTGATATGGGCCTTACACCATCACCAAGGTTGTGGGTGACGATTATTTTGAGCTAAATATTCCCCCATTCCTTAGCCTACACCCAGTATTCAATGTGAACCACCTTCGACCATACTTTCCACCATTGTTGGAAACATCAGACATTGCTAAGTAGCTTACACCAACAAAGTTGAACCCAAATTGCATTGAATAGGCCATGATTGATCAAATCATGGACTCACAGATTAACAACAATCGCTAACAGAGGATCCAACTATATCAGGTTGTCAAGTATTGCTAGCTCCTACACTAAGTTAAGTGGCTCACCAAGGGCCAAGTTAGTAAAAGTTTCCCCATCTCATGGTAGCACTCAATGAAATGGGTACCATTGCTTTCTAAGGGGGGAGAAATGATTCAGGTGGATATTGGTGGCCACCTTCCTATTCCACTTGGAACCCAAACATTGTTTCCATTCATTCCTATTTTCTAACACAGTTTCCTATTTCGATAGCTTTCTAGTTTTGGTAGGTTTTTGGGTCTTTCCCTTTTGAAATCGTTTTGAGGCCCTAAACATTGTTTTTTTAAGAAACAAGAAAATATAAGGCTAACATACCTCTCATTTATAGTCTAAAGTTGTTTTCCTTAGACAGATATTTCTAACAAGGTATTGTGCACACCAAATGAAGATCATATGCGAAAGTTATGACCCCGAGAAGTTGACATTCCAACTAACCCTAGTAGGGCCCACAGGCTTTTGGCGCTTCAACCCATAGGGTTAGATTTTTGGATGTTTAGGGTTTCTCATTGTTTTTTCATGATAAAAAGGCCTTAGAGCCTAATTTCAACACAGTTTAGAAGGCGTGCACCATTACATCTCTTCTCAGAGATAAGCTACCATTGCTCGAGCTAGTTTATTTCCTTTTTACATGTAAACAATTTTCAATATTTGTTATTAATTAATTGAATTTCAATTTTCACTGAATCTCTGTGTTTTTATTTTAATATGTATTTCATTTCGATACTGCATAAATTTGGATCACCTCCATATTCAATCCTTCCCACTATCCTATTTATCCCTCTACATTCCCGCATGCTAACCATACGTGTTGGTAAAAAGGACAAGCCAAGAATAGTTGTGAGGCTATTTGTTCACTTTCTTTCCAAATTACACACCATCCAGGTTATATTCTTTGATCTTACTAGTTTTAACCTCGCATTTTAGGTTTTTCACTTCTTTGGGCAGGCAATGCCTTGGATTTCTAGCTTGCCATGATGCAACCAGTGGAGGGTTTGCTGAGAAACCAAAAACTCCATTTTGTCCAACTATTCTATGGAAATGATGTCAAACATGAGGAGGTTGACATGGAGTACCAATAGATCTAGATTATTATGAAATCCCAAAATAATTTGGCTACAGAAGGGAGGGGGAGGGGTGGAAAAGCTCCCTCTTGTAGAGCCAAGCATATATGATTATGTAGAAGAAATTGTACTATTTGTAGAGCAGAGCCAAAAGCTCAGCTAGATATTTCAATTTAGCATTATTATTACTAGTATAAATAATATTTTATTAAAAATCTATTTTATTAATAAATGAATTAATATGTGTGTGTGTGTGTAGTCTAACTTAGAGACGAAATGACATTTTTCACGAAATTTTTTCTGGTTAATTGTAACCAAAATCTAACAAAGATTTTTAAAAACTGAAGTTTAAGTTGTTTAATTTGTAGATTTCAAGTGCCCTGGGGCTTTTCAGGCTATTGAATCCATTTATACATTCAAAAATACATGTTAAACAACAAAAAATCACATTCTTTCTTGAAATAGTTTTATCAGATTCTAGTGAAAAAGTCACTCTCTCTCTCTCTCTCTCTC
>APFE030993517.1:29491-53858 GCA_000404065.3 Pinus taeda
AGTTTTGGAGGTTTCTGAGCATATTATTTGGTCAAATTTGTCAAGAATTCTACAAAAATTTATTGGAATTATCAAATTTGATTTGTGAACTCTACACAAATCAAGTGTCCCAAGGGTTTTTCAAAGCATTGGATCCATTATACATTCACAAAGAAATTTTAATAAAAAAAATAAAACATGATTTAAAAAAAGAAAATTACCAACTAAAAACTTCAATACATAAATAATTAAAAAACACCATTTTATTATGGTTTTAATTTAGTTAATTTAATCATCAAATAAATAGAAATATTTAAATAAATAAAAAATTATTTACACAAAGTCTTTTTAGAACAATAACCCCTCATTTAGAGAAGTGTTTTATAACAATAATTAACAAAAAACATTTACTTAACTATCCTATTTAAAATTAACCTAGATCCATCTTAACTCCAAATCTACCAAGTGACAAGAGGGATCAATTCTTTCTACATCCTAAGATATTCACATTTCAAAATGTTTGATCCCTCTCAAAGCTTGGTAGATCCGAGTTAACATGGACCTAAGTTATTTTAATTCCCCCATTAAATAACCTATATTACACTTGAATACCATGTACAATACCATGTACAATACCATAAGTTCTCATAAAATTGCTATATTCCACATAAATACCATAAATTCTCAACACCATAAATCATATATTAAATTACAAATTTTTTATCTTTACCCATAATTCCCTCTTGTGTTATTTCTAAAAATCAAAATCATAATAAACTAATTTTTATGGCATTATAAAAGCCACTCTCGCTATAGGTCTGCATGTCAAAGTACAAGATATATCTTTTCTATCAGTGTAACTACTTTATTAAATAGTTTGTTATGTCAAAGTACAAGGTGTCTTAGTCTATCTCACTATTACTTACTTTGGTGTAACTACTTTATTAAATAGTTTGTTAGGTATATGCTAATACTTTGAAAAGCAGCCCCATTCGATAGAGTAAAACTTTAATAAACATTCAATTTTATTATCACTCAAGTTTGTTTATAAAGTTAATATTCCACATAATATTCACATACTCGGCAGTATTTAATACTCAAAATATTAGTTACAATCCTTTTTTATTTTATATTTCGAAAAGTTATGAAATATATAATAGTTAAATTATTTAATCAAAATCTAAATCTTGGTCAACGTCTTATTGGCGTTTTGTTGTGTAGGATGACAACTTAATTTCCATAAAAGAGTATATAAATTTTCCTTTTGGGTATTGAAACTATATAGCACTTTTATATGGGCTTGATTGGGAAAATGAAAATAGTGATAAAACAAATTTTTTGAAGTGAATTACAATGTGTTTTTGGAGAGGATATAGATGTTAAAATGTTTTATATAAATGACATTAAACAATATGATCTGAATTTTCTAAGAAGAAGATTAGTAACTAGCTTTTCAATAATTATAGATATTTTTTGGATCTAGAAAACAAATTCCACTTATTAGAGGATAGAATGGGACATATGCATCTACAACTAGAGGATACTACCCAAATATTAAGTATGGTTAATAGAGCATCAAAATGTGGCAACTTGGTGACCTCCAATGCCAGGATGTTTACAAATAGAAAAGACAAGAATACTCAAGACCATAAGAATCTACCTCCTTCTTGAAACTAATCTTTTAAATCATGAAATGCAAATGTTTCTTTTTGCTAAGATTGTATTACCAAATGTATAAAATGATAAGTCTAAAACTACTAAACCCCCTAAAAACTAAACCATATATTTAGGATATCACAAAATTGTTGTGCATTCCATACCTCCAAAATTTTAAGTTCCATATGAATATTATGTTTGTTGTGTTCCCAACATAACCCTTTAATACAAATATATATTTTCAATTTATAACAAATAACATTTCCACCCATCCTTAAGAGTAAGTCTACCATATACTATCATCCTATCTCTCCATAAATATCGAATTACCAGTTCTTATTGTTCATATTATTTTATCTATAATAGTGTCCACATTATTTTATAATCAAATTCAATAGTAAAATTTCCAACTAAATTTTGATTTTTTTAATTAAATTTATATACTACACGATATCCATCCCACTTATTCTAAATGGTAGGGTCACCTCTTGATTGATCCTCCCTCTTGTTTTTACAATCGCAACCTGACCTTTCATCTTCGCAACCTCTCGCTGGAAGCTTTTTGGGAAGACTAAACATCTCATCAAAAGGGAAAATTAAATCAAGGAAAATTTCCTCTGAAGACATCATAATATATTGGCTATCCCCTTCCTTTAGCTATATTGCTATTATTATTATTTAATAAAAACAACATTACATCACATGATCAAAGGTAGCTCTTTAAAGGCTTAGTATGAAGGTTTTGAGATCCAAGTTTTCCAAGCTTCCTCCACATTCAATCCTTCCCACTTTCCTATTTGTCCCTCTACATCCCTGCATGCCCACCAAACTTGTTGGAAACAAGGACAAGCCAAGAATAGTTGTGAGGCTATTTCTTCATTTACTTTGCAAAGTATGCACCGTCCAAGTTATATTCTCTAATCTTACCATATTTAACTTCGTATTTTAGATTTTGCACTGCTTTTGGCAAGAAACGTCCTGGGTTTCTAGCTTGCCACAATGCACCTAGTAGAGGATTTGTTGAGAAATCAAAAACCCCACTTCGTCCAACTACTTTATGAAAAGGATGTTGAAGATGAAGAGATTAATGGGGAATACTAATATATCTAAATACATTATGAACTCCCAAAATAATCAGGCTAAAGAAGGGGAGGCAAAGCCCCCTCTTGCGGGGGGTAAATCAACTCATATTTAATAGTAATATTCTCAACTCATATTTACAAATAACAACTAAATGTCTTACTATTAAATTAACAACTAAATTATAATAAATTTTCTTAATATTTATAATCATATAAATCCCTTTAGAATAAGTGAGAGCCACCGTGTACTATCATCCTATCTCCCCCCAAATATCAAAGTCCTTGCTTGGGGTGTCCACATTGTTTTACGATCGAATTCGATGATAAAGATGGCCTGAAGATAATATTTTTGTTCTTTAAGTTTTAGGGGACCATCTAAGTTTACTTAAATTTGAGAGGACCACTCCTAACCAAAGCGTCCCCACTTATATGTTTGTTCGATTTCCCAAATAATAAGTTATAATTATGACCTTCAGATTTATGTAAATGGTAGTGTACTTCAATAAGGAATTATAGATTTTCTACTTCAATGAATTATTTTATTAAATATTAAAACATTTTATGCGTATGGTGGTATATTTTAATAGTAAAGATTTTTTTGTTTGAATGAATTTTTTATTAGGTATTAATTTTTTTAAGTGATAAATTCATTATAATAAGTATATATTTATAGTATGGATTTAGTATGTATTTAGAGATTAAATTTTTAGGTGCATTTTTTTTAAATTACATATTAAAAAAAATTACATACATTTTGATACACAAACATCTTTTAGAGAGCAAAACTTAAAAAAAAAGTTACATCACAATAATTTTAATGTCTCTTGCACTTAATATATCCATAGTTAAAATGAAATATATATATATATATATATATATATATATATATATATAATATATAATATATATATATTTATATATATATATAATATATATATATATAATATATATATATAATATATAGATATATAATATATATATATATATATATATATATATATATATATATAAATATATATACATTTTAACCATGGATTTATTAAGTGAAGTACCCCCTCCTCGTGAGGAGGAGATGAGGTGCCTCCTCTCTCCTACTCAATTGTTGTCAAAACAAACCCCATGATAGTCTCCCTTGGGACCTAGGTTGCATACTTTTCCTCTTTCCTTGTCCCAGCAGATGGGTCCATTCTCTCCTTCCTAGACTGTACATCGACACCTTTGTTCTCTTCTACATTCGTGACCCCACCCTCCCTTTCGGTTGCTTTGTCAAAAGTTTCTCCCGTGGACAAACCCTCCCCTATTTTATCGACCGAGGGTTTTCCCATTCATGTTCATGCCCCTTTAGATGTTGCCACTCTCCCATTTTTCACATCAATCACCTTCCCTTATTCCCCTTCTTCTCACACTGACTTCGTATGTAACCAACTGACTTGGGAGATGCTCATTGGTGGAAGATCCTTTTCAAGCTCGATACCAACTATCCAATTGGCAGGCATTGAGCCAGTTAAAATCAATAGAAAATGTATTAAGCACAGGGCTGAAGGAGCGAATTTGGTTCTCAGGGACGAGGTTAATCTAATGACATTTCTAAGATGGAGGAGACAATAATAGTTGGTTAATTTTCCACCAAAAGAATGGTGATGGATATCCTGCGGAAGCGGACCTTTGACCATTTGGTTAGATTATGGGTTATCTTCCATGTTGTTTGATCCTAACCAAATGATGGTTGGGTTGGATTTTGGAAACGAAGGAGGACGGGGAAAAATTCGCCAAAGACACTCACATTGAGACTCTCAAGCTTTATTCCTAAAATGGTGGTTCATGAATTTCGATGTCCACTCTAAAAAGCTTTTGGTGAACCTAGTATGGGTTAGCCATCCAAATCGATCTCTGCATTTTTGGTCGAGAGAAGTGTTTGAAGAGATAGGGAACATCCTATGGTTTTACTATGAAGCGTATCTCTTTTAGAAAAACTGTCTACATGGATATGGTGAGCATTTTAGTTGCCGTCAACTTGGATGCAGGGTTGTCAAGCTCCATTTCCATCCAAGTGGGTTCAAAAATTCACAAGCAACTACTTGATTATGAATCGATCCCCTTCTGCTGTGTTAGGTTCCACTCTTATGACCATCTAGGTTGGGATTGTCCCCTAGGAATGGTTAAGAAAGTATGGATTCAAAAGACACCATCAAGCTCAAATTTTGTAAGTGTCCATATCAAAATATCTGAGAAAGTAGGGCTTGGAGTGAAAAGCAGGGATCCAGCTCTTTCTCCTGATTCTATTAACAAAGAATTGGCCTCTTAGGGAGAACAACTCTCAGACAATATACTTCCTCAAGACCAAACTCAATTGGAGGCTACCATGGTTTCTTTAGACATGGTAGTATCGAGTATCGGTATGTTGTTATCCTCCCCCTCCCTTGCATTACCTCTCTCTTTTTGCATTCCAATACCTCCATATTGTTCTCCCCCAAATGTTTTTCCTTCTATTTCATGTTCCCTCTTAAGGCTTCCAAAATTGATTTCCCCCCCTCCTCCCCATCTATGTGCTCCTTGAGCCAACCCTCTCCTCTAAGCCAATTTTTTCTTTCTGACCCCTCATCCTCCCCTCTCCCTTCTTGAGCTGTCTCACACCCCTACAAAATCCTATACCTCTCTCTAAAGCCTCTTAACTTAGATTCCTCTGTTGAGAATTTTTTCCCTAAACTAGGTGGGGGTTTGGGTATGTTAGATGATCAGGATTTTCCATGCTTGGGAAAGGGGTGAAAATCAAACATCTCATTAGCCATGACACAAGATTCCAATGAAATCAAATTAGGGAAAAAAATGTCAATTTTTGGGGCATTTAGAGCTTCAGCCCCCCCAAAGCATTTTGAATGAGGGCCCTCTCTTACAACACCAGGGGTCTGACTAATCCATCTAAAAACCTTTGCCTTTGAAGGTTGATTCTCTCCACTAGGGCTTCACTCAATGAACCTCTGACATATCACGTGCGTTCATGGAATACTAAAAAATACCCTTAATTTGCCTACATATTGGAAAATACCTCAAGAAATCACATTATTTAACTCCTTACCAATATGAGTCCAATATAACTCCCAATTTAAAATACCCCTACATTAACTAGATATTGTAGGTATCCCTTTTTTCATTAATATTTATTTACCCCTTTATAGTTTTTCACTGAATTTGAACTCCCTTTTTTATACCCGCCAATATAAAATCCCTTTACCCCCATTTATATGCTCAATTTATTATGTCATTTTTCCCTCAATATATAACCCCATTATAAATGTGCATGGTATGATATGTCTCCCCCAGTGAAGCCGCTATGATTCTCTCACTCTTGCCTTAAGTCATTCTTCTGTATGAAACAATGATGGATGGCCCTAAGGTCATGGTTGCACTTTCCTCCCTTCTCACATAGTAATAATTCCACTTCATAGATGCTTGTGGGAAATTACGGGGCCTAGTTATTGGTTGGTTGAACACACATTTTCTCCGCTCACTAGTGTGCACATCCCACTCCTTCCTTGTAGCGTGATTCTCCCACAAGGACTCTAATATTTATTTTGTCTGTGGCGCAAATGTGTATGGGCCATATGTAGATCGAAAACCTTATTGAAAAAAATTCTTCAAGCTGCCTTGTTTTGATGCAGACCAAGTGGTTGTCGGTGATGATTTAAACTTAACAAGAGGTCATTTTGAAATTTGGGGGCCTAAACCCAAACGGACCCCTTGACATATTTCTTTATGGAGTACATTGATTCATCTAGATTGGTTGAACCACTCCCTACTAAATTCCTTCCTACTCGGTCAAATAAGACGATAGGAGATGGCTATGTGGAAAACTAACTAGATAGATTTTTTATTTCAGGAAAATTTCTAGATACACCCCTATATATTAGATGAGGGACCAACCCGAAGGGAGATTCGAATCATTTGCCCATCATATTGGATTTGGAAGTTGGCCCCTCAAAACCTATGGGCCCTTTCAAGATGAATGCTACATGGATGGAATACCCCTCCTCCTTCTTGGAAATATTGAAAAGGGAATGGTTCCCCTTAAACCATGACTTTGGAATTTCTCTCCCTTTACAATTCTAGGAGAACCTTAAAAAAAAGTAATTTCTCAATGGGAAAAAGAGAAAAGGAAATGTATGAAAAACAATTATAGGAGGTTGAAAGAAAATTACACTATTTGGTGTTAAAATCAAACCACTCCTCCTTCTCTAAAGACTAAAAAAAATTATTAAAAAATTTGGAGCAAAAAAGAAGGAGCATCCTGCTTGAGAAACAAAAAGAATGGAGACTAAAAAGGAGAGCGTTATGGCTACAAGCAAGAGATGAGAACACAAATACTTCCAAATCATAGAAAATGGTAAAAACCATTTGGGAAATCAAAAGGGAGCATGAATCTAAGGAAACAACTTTCAACGATATTGCAAAGGAAGGCTACAGATACTTCCAATCTATATTAAAAAAGGAGAAGTGAGAAAATATAGACCAAATCCTCTAGATAACCAGTTTCTCCCCTCACTTTATAAATGAGGAAGAAAATGAGAACCTAATGGGATAAGTATCCAAGGATGAACTTGAGATGGTCCTTCAAATATTCCAAAACGACAAAACCCTTGGGCGAGATGGTCTCCTTATTGAATTTTAAGTAGACCAAAGAGTTTTGTCCTTTTGTCCTTTTGGTCTACTTAAATATGATAACCCCTCCACTTTTGATCAATTCCGCCCCATCTCACTATTTAATAGTATGAAAAATATGGTTTCAAAGATTATTTCTCTCAGATTAAAACCAATCCACTCTAAAAATATCTCAGTTGAGAAATTTGGCTTTCTAAGAGATAGGCATATCCATGAGGCCATTGGGCTTGCTCAAGAATGTATTAATTGTATTCACACTCAAAATTATAAGGATATCAAATATAAAGTGGATCTATCCAAATAATTTAATAGAGTGGATTAGATCTATATTAGACTTATCCTTATTCATCTAGGTTTTAACCCTTCTTTCGTCGATTGGATATATAGCTATATTAGTTCTTCTTCCATGGATTTGCTAATAAATGGTTCAAAATCTTCATTCTTCAACCCTGAGAAAGGTCTAAGGCAAGGATGTCCATTGTCCCCTATACTCTTCCTTTCGGCTGTTGAGGATTTAAGAAAGGATTTTTTGGATGCTAGAAGAAGACACTCTTTGAAAAGAATTAAAATCTCTAAGACAAGATTTCTATCACATCTTTTATTTTTAGATGATATCATTATTTTTCTTGCCATGGACTATGGAAGTATACAGGTACTAAAGCAAATTATTGAATCCTTCTGAGATGCCATAGACATGATTATAAGCTAGGATAAGTTTTCCTAGTATAGTAATTCTTTGGACTTCAAAATTCAAAGTTCGTTCAAGGAATTACCTAAAATACCCCCTCCCCATTGGGAAATTCTATGAAATATTAGGTTGTTTTCTAAAACCTGATAACTAAAGAAAGGAAGATCAAGCATGGATTATAGAAAAATTGAGACTAAAATAAGGATTTGGTGCAACAATTGGTTATCAAGGGTAGGTATGCTTGTTTTGTGTAAGGTTACCCTGGAGGCCATTCTGGTCTACTGAGCCTCGCTGGCCCGAATCCCTAAGGGTGAAATCAATAGATGAAAGAAAATATCAATGAGATTCCTTTGGGGAAGAAAAATATAGAATAAACCTTTTTCTTTACAACTTGGACACCCATTGCTTGCCTAAAATCTCTTCGAGGTTAGGGCTTGAAAGACCTTTATTTTTCTCGAAATCCCTCGTAGCTAATGGAGCATGGAAAATAATTCAAGAATAGGGAATATGTGCACCAATAATGATAAAAAAATACATTTCCCATAAATCTATAATGGATTGGCTAAGGGAGCCAAGGAAAAAATCCAATAATGTATCCATTGTTTGGAAAACAATCATTGGTTCTATGGAAATCATTATGAGAGAAATTAGATGCAGAATTGGAGATGGATTCAAAGTTCTTATAGGCATGGACCTAGGGATTTGAAACATGGATCAACACATTTTGTTAGGCGAGCTTATCCAGTTCCTTAATTAAAGAAGATATTTCTGTGTTCAACAAATTTCCATGAGAAGGGAACACTTTAGCCCTCAAACTTGGTTAAATGCTCAATATATGCATTTAAATGGTGTATAGGTTGAGGTATGGAAAAGATATACTACAATTCTTGTTCAAGATTTAGTCTCTATATCCCCTACATAGGACCATTTGATATGGTATTTAGCTCCCTCTGATATATATGGTCCAAAATATGGATACCTCTCCATGGAAATGTCTCCTGATGGTCTCCCCCCTACATGGTGAGCAAAGAGATTATGGAAACTCAAAATCCCATAAAAATTGAAACTTTTCATGTGGTCGCTTCTAAGGAATAAATCTCCACCTAGGATGTCCTCCAAAATTGATCCTTTCATGGTCCCAATATATATTCACTTTGTTTGTTTGATAATGAATCAATCTAACACATTTTTATTCACTGTCCTTTCTCTAGATGTGTATGGAAATAACTTCCAAAATATCATAGACAACTATCAATGGGATGGCCCCTCAGTGGAGGATTCTAAATGCTTGTATTGATAAAGAAACCGATGGATACATTAAAATATATCCCCCCAGTTGTTTGTTGGGCCATATGGATGGAAAGAAATGCAACCATCTTCAAGGGCCAAGGACAATCATCTATTTGTGTGGTATGAAATAGTATAGCCTTGCTATATTCCATGCGTAGGAAGCCTATGTGTCGAAACAACCATTCCCATGTAGTACTTTCAATCTCTAAGGATAGACCTTGGGAATTATTTGAGGGTGTTTTTTAGCACACCCCCTCCATAGGGGGAGAAGGGGGCAAAGTTTATCTCTTTGATTCAATCTTCTACCTCCTGCAATCTTGGGGCAGCGACAAATAATTATGCCAAGCTATTTTCTATCAAAATTCTTTTGCAAATCACTGAATACCTTGATATCACATGTTTGAATATATATGGAAATTCTACAAATTTGGTGAAATATATGAATGGGAAATCAAATTTAAGAAAACACACATTTCTTTGTCTCTACGAGAACATTGTGCATAGATCAAGGAAATTTACTTACATTTCTTTCGCTCATATCTACTGGGAAGACAACCAAGAAGATGATGCACTTTCAAATAGAGAAATGGAACTAGCTCAAGTCCAATGGGAATTCCTAGAAACCAAAGAGGGTGTGCTCAAATTTATCCATTCATTCCCCTAGGAATAACTGGCCACAATGACAAGACCTAGATATCGAGATCAAATCGTATTATTACGTTTTTTGGACAACATCTATGTGATATTTATTTTTCTATGACATGAAAATTTTCAAGGACAAATATATTCAATGAACTATACAATGTCACTTTTAGTTCCACGAGAGTAACATGTCTCATCGAATGATATACAGGTACTCCCCTATTATACATATGTTGATATGAAACATACAACTAACTTCAAAGAACTCTCAATAGTTTTTTAAATCTAGTTTTTTGATATAAACTTGGGCAAGGAACATTCATACTTTCTTTGTGAACATTTTTGTAGATCAAAATCTGATTGGGGATAGTTTGATGATAGATAGTGATGAAGATTTTTTTTCTATGAATCAACATAATTCTATTGAACCTCAATGAGCTATAAGCAATCAGAATGAACATGCATCTACATAATTGTTTTTATTACTCTATAAATGAAATACAATTTTTTTTCCTTGAAAACACACACACACACCCCGTGTATAATTTTTCATGTTTTAAATTGCATTTTGAATGCTTAAATGGATATAATATTTGGAAAGTTCTCTTTGGTACTTGTGTAGAGTACACAAGTTAAACCTACAATTCCAACAAGCCTTTGCTATTTTCTTTCAAAATTGATGAAAAATATACCCGAAAAATGGCTAAAAAGTAAAATAGTAAGACTACTTGAAATGTTTTAAAACTTTTTAACAATACAGATTATTTTTTTAATATATATATATATATATATATATATATATATAATATATATATATATATTATATACTATATATATATATATATATAATATATATATAATATAACATTGAAATATTTACTTGTGACACACATTGATTTTTTTTATTAATACTTTTAAATGTTACTTATCAATTTTATATTAAGAATTAAATGACTTACACATCTCCCTCTTATTATAAAGTAACTAAATTTTCTTACTTTTAATTACATCATTCTATCTTGGCATTAAAGTATTTTACTAAGCCTAGATTCATGTTAACTTCGTATTTACCAAGTGCCAAAAGGGATCAAATCTTTTAAGATGTAAAGAGATTTGATCCCTCTTAATGCTTTCTATATCTAAAGTTAAGATGAATCTAGGTTGGTTTAATTCCTCCCTTTAATAGGTTATTGTAACATCCCCTGGTAAACCTCATGGAAAAGTACATATGGTTAGAAAATTCTTACGAAATTTACCCACATGTAATAATACGAATTTACCCATATGTAATATTCCTTGATTGACCAGTAGACAATAACTTCATCATTGCATAGAGTAACTTTAGAAATGTAATAGTAAGTTACATAACCATTAACAACCACTGTTGTATCATATTAACATAAACTTCATGATGTAATGTTGCATCATTTCGTGATTATTTTAACTAGGTTAGTCAATCACATACTTGATAATGTAAATGTTATGTTATTCAAGGAAGAAACATAATTAGAATGACACATACGGAAAACACATAATTGAACACTGGTATACCCTAGAAACCCTGTAGGGACAAACTAACAAACATTTAATTTTATTAAATTTCTTGTGAGGGTGTTCACCCCACTTAATGGTTGTAAGGGAGTCCAACCCTTGACTATTGTCATAAAATATTACAAAGAAATATCATCTTAAATACAACATAACTAGCTAGAAGCTATTACATTAATCATAATATCATTTACACACAAATACTGAAACATTATGTCTTTGTATTTTGGTTCTTCCTATCGGTGGATTATACTGCAGTTGACATTCCTTCAATCTGCATGGACCACTAGTTCTTTGTCTTCCATAATGTTAAAGATAATTCATCCATCATATGAATTACAATCCTTTCTTGCAATCATTATTTTCAACAAAATCTGACATCCAAATAACAAATATTTATTAGTTATGCTTCAAGAATATTTTCATGTGCATAATTAAAACACATACAAAGTATGGAGACTCGCTTCTTTGTTAACACTACATATGCATTAATTAAAGGTACATAACCACCAAAACATGTTTGTTTATCTTTACACATGTATGACTATGACACATGTTGGTTCATCAATAACTTACATGCATAAGGTAAAATACATAAAGATTACCAAGGCATGTTGACTTATACCTCCTTTATCTATATCATGAGAAAGGAAAGTAGTTACATCCTACATAAACACTACAACTTCTACTATATTATTTGGATATGAACACCTTCTTTTCCGAAATAATAAACCACCGCAACTACCCATATATATTTTAAAGGAAACTTAGCATAATAGTTGTTACCTGTGTGCATGTGTATTTCCAAATTAATCTTTTCCAAAAAAAAATCTAATAGAATAGCTATATTCATGCCTGCAACTACATGTTATTTCTAAAAGAAAGTTAACATGAAAATACATGCTTCTTTTCCAAAAGAAAGCTAGCATATAGTTGTGATTTCTTGTATGAAAATACATAATCTTTCCAAAATGAGCTAACACCATAGTTATTATTCTTTTGCATATGAACTCATATTCTTTCTCAAGAAGGCTAATGCAACAACCATTACTTTTGTGCATATAAACACTTTTTCTTTTCCAAGAAAGCTAACATGATAACTAATCTTTTATGTATATGAACTCATATTCTCTTGAAGAAAAATTTAACATGATAGCTATTATGCACATTTCTTTTTCCAAGAAACCTAATTCCATATTCATTTTTCCTATGCATACATATTTCTAATAGCCATTCTTTGATACATATAAATAACTATTTATTTTCAAGAAATTTATCACAATAGCTATTCTTTTGTGCATATAAATGCCTATTTATTTTTCAAGAAATTTATCACAATAACTATTTTGTTCAGCATATAATACATTTTTGTTTCTTTCCAAAAACTAGTAAAATAACTATTGTGCATATGAGCACATTCTTTTTCAATAACACTATCATAATAGCTAGAGAATTACTTAGCTTCTACACACTATAATTCATGGAGATCTATTTGTCGAGGTTTTAATATAGGTAACACATACCTCAACAAAAATGGCTTGACTAACCTTCTTCCCTCTGGCACAACCCACCTTCCCTCCGACGTGTACTTCAATCAAATCCCATAGAAAGTGGATCATCTTCCAAATATTTAAGTACCCAAAGCATGAAACCCATGAGTGAAACACATGGGAATGATCACAAGAAAACATGTCTACTCACAACAATTCAATCAGCTCCCGTATTTGAAGACATGGTATCCATTGTTAGAAAAAATCATAGGTCTTTATCACTCATTACTGACGGGTTGAATAGTTGTACAAGTGGAATTGAATAGAATCATAGGTGTAAACTTTGAGTATGATTAGTAATGCCGGACTCATCTTAAACAACAAGAATTTGACATTGCCAACTATTTGAACTTATAATGTATTCATTTGATTCATCTACACTTATTATTTTTGAGCAACAGACAAATAACCAAATTCTTTTTTTATTCCACTTCTCTCGAAGGTTGACAATGGATCATAATGTAAGTTCAAAACCGTAAGGTAAACCATTTTTACCTTTCGTTATTAATGAATCATCAAGTAAGCTCAAACCATTTGAAAATCCTAATGAGTTATTAATATTAGATATATAATAAAATATTATTTTACAAACGTTGAATAAGGATATTACATACTCCCCCCCTTAAAGATAACATCGTCCTCTATGTTGATCATTAAATTTTACTTAAGAGATCTATTTCAGAACAACCAAAGGGAATCCTTCATTTTTCAAAATAAAATATTTTATTTCTAAGAAATATGAATAAGCAAAAAAAAAAATTGTTTTATCACTAATCATAATAATTTGCAACTCCAAAAATATATCATTTTTCGCTTTCTTTTTTTATTGATAAGTGGGTGAATCCTGAAAATCATGCTTACCCTGTGGCTGAGAGGCCATGAATTAGGGCCATGACTTAAGGTCACCGGTATCGCACCCGGCCTGAGCTACACCAGCAGAAACCATGCTGGATTTTTGGTATCTGCGAGACTAGAACCGGTGACCTTTGCTTACGAAGCGACTTAACAGCGCGCTTCGTCATCGACTATTCTATATCTCTTTGATAATATAATTTTTCACTTTCAATCACTTAGCCATTATTCAAGTTTATGGAAATAAAACAAAGTCTCTATACCAACTTATTGTTACTTTCCAATTACTCTTGAAATCATGGTCACATTATGATTTTTTTTAAACTATCGGTTGTTTCTCAATTGCACAAATCACTCTAAGAGAGGTTTGACAATCCATCAAAAAGCACCTAGGGTGGTTTCAAAACCTCCATGGAAAACACCCTATAATGTATGATCAACAAATTCAATATAATAACAAAAATCTTAACATTTTCAATCATTAACTATTTATGCAATGTCAAGTGATATTTTAATCATTGTACTTCCACAAGTACTCATGAGTACCTAACTCTCTAATCATTAAAACAATCAATAACTACATCAAGTGCATACTATATTAGCCCCCACTAAAGACATTCACATAGTACTTCTATAAGTACTTAGAGAGCACCTAACTTTCTAATCATTGAAACGATCAATAATTACACCAAGTGCATATTGTCTCAGCCCCCACTAAAGACATTCACAAGAATGGTAATATAATAAAGGAACTTACGCTTCTAATAATTAATTCTTGAGCACTAGGTTCCTTTTTTGTCAAGATGCGCATAAAAGTCATACACAATCATATAGAAAATTCATTTTTAACATTTCACTTGTCTGATTAGTTATCTTGCACTTCTATGAGAACCATAGTGGGGAAAATAATGCTCCTCCCAACCAATGGGAATTGGTTTCCACAACTAGATTGAGCCATTTTCACATCCAGTCAGTTCTTTGATAGAGACCAGGCTAGGTTCACCTAGGTCTTCTCTAACCACACCAGGTCCAGCCTAGGATTTCACTGACCACATAGGGTTTAGTCTGGAGTTCCACTAACCATACTAGGTTCAACTCAGAAATTCCACTTACCACACAAGGTCCAATACATGATTCCTATTGGAAATGTACTGCCTATTCCAAGTTTGACAATATCCTATCTATGAGCAATTTATAGCTCAATAGCTCACTCTTTGGGCCTCCTCCAACAGGCTCCAAAACCAATATATTTTCCTTAGTTCTTTTCCCCTTCCACCATCTTGGCCAACTCTTTTCCATTACTAACATCATCTATCTCTAGGGAGAAGAAATTTGGGCAGGCAACTGCGATTAGCCCAAGGCCTCCTAGGCCTTTTACAATTGTCCCATAAATTTCTGGCATGTGAAATTATCTTTAGCACATTTCCCCCCTGTAATTTACATAACTAACCATATGCACATTAATATTAAAGAAAAAGCAACATTTAGGTATATCATGTATTCACAGTTGATCCTCAAGATGGGTCCCATAATCTATAAAAATATATTCCAGAGGAAATCATAACTGACATCTCATATCATACAGGTGGTATTTACCTCAAATTTTCCACATAATATCCATCATGTAATTTAGAAAAAAATATTACCATATCTTGCATATCATAACATTATGCATTCTCATTTACAGTTGCAAATAACATTACAATGTTTTACCTTTCACAAGTCTTATGCTGCCATCAAGCTATCCATGCTTAATCACATCAACAACATTAGTCACAACTATTTTGAATAACATCATACCTTTCTACAAAATACTTTTATGCAAAAAAAAAAATTGTTAATATATTCAAGATGCATTTCACTTTCACATGCATAAATGTTCCCAATTTTTCAACATAGTAGAAATGTATTGGTCTTGCTACTTTTCATAAACCACTTTTGTGCATTAAATGTAAGCATAAAAAATAAGGATACATCTTCTAGATGCTATATCTAAGGAAATTTAAAACAAATCATTCATGAAGTTGTTTTCTCCAAAACAACAATTAATCATTGATATTCCCATGGTTCTAACTCATTCAAAATGACCTTTCATTTATGCATACACATCTAGTCAACAATAATTATACAAAATTACTAAATTCAAGTCAACCATAGATAATTTTCTTGGTTAAACAATCTAATAATGTTAACAAATTCAAATGTCATCCGTATTTCATTTAGCGATGATAATGAATACACTATGTTTTCACAACGTGATGGACTTATTTGATTATTGTCACCACAATAATGGCATGCACTGGATGGATTTCTTAAAGATGCAATTAACATATTTATTAGATATAAGATTCACAGAAGCTAACATCAACATTGAATCATCAATTTATAAAGTTGTAAAAAATGAACAAACAAGGTAATGAACATCCTATGGTTACTACTAGTTCTATCAATAAGTTGATAAAACCATAAAATCAATTGCTTTAATGACTCTGTTGTATCATGATCCAATTTCTTTGCAAGTTTCGAGAAATTACAATCATATGTATGCATTGTTTAAACAAGTATCCACTTGCACAACCATTGTAGTTTCTTTCATAGAATATTTTTATGCAAAAAAGCATATGCAAAGCTTTATTCATATAAAACATTGATTTATCATGATTGTGTAAGCGTCAATAACAATTATGGTAACAATCCAATCAACCAAAAATTCAATAATGTATTTTCACGAGTAGGCTAATAAGATGAAGTAAACTACGACAATCACTTTGTTTGCAAGTTGTAATAATTTTCAATCAAAACCAATTCATGAATATAGGTTTAATAGTTGTTCATGCAAAAATAATCAATGCTACGAATCATCTTAAATTCAATCCAAATCAATGACAAGACTCAATTGTTAATTAGTCATTACAATCAAGTCCTACCACTTGACTCATTGTTTATTTTAAACATCCAAAGGAGTTCTTCCAACATATTTTAAAACATTCTATTTTCCTCTTCAAGGACATTCCCCACCTTCTTTTGTTTCACACATAATAATACATGCATTCATTCTTTATAAGAAGTTCATTGTAACTTTAATTATTTTCTTTAAATGCACCATAATCATGCATGCAAAGATTGGTAGTTAATCCTCACTATCACTAGTAAGTGCTTAGGATTTTTCATAAACGCAATATAATTTTATTGTCTTTCGTCCACATAAGGATTCAAATTCCATGATCATAGTTATCCTTTAAAGGAGGCATTTACACTTACTATTCTTCAATGTGTTTTTTATCATGCATCATGCATCATGCATTTAATGCCAAACGTAGTCTACAACATATAACATTTTGTAGTTTTGTTAGAATAATACTTGAGCTCATGCGCACTAGCATCATACCTCTACTTCTTTTTTGCTTACCAATTCCCAAAAGACACTAGTGTTGCAACCTTTTTCTCTAATACCACTTGTAACATCCCCCCGTAAACCTCATGGAAAAGTACATAGGGTTCGAATTATTTTATAGAATTTACTTGCATGTAATAATCTAAATTTACTTATTCCATATTCCTTCATTGACTGGTACAAAAAATCTTCATCATTAAATAGAGTAACTTTACAAATGGAATAGTAAGTTACATAACCATTAACAACCACTGTTGTAGCATATTGACATAAACTTCTTGATGTAACCTTGCATCATTTCATAATTATTTTAACATTAGGTTAGTTAATAACATACTTGATAATGTAGATGTTACCTTGTGCAAGGAAGAAACATAATTAGAATGACACATAAGGAAAAAAGATCATTGAACACAGATATACCCTGAAAACCCCATAAGACTAGGAAACGTTTAATAAAATTAAAATTCTCGTGAGGGTATTCACCCCTCACTCAATGGTTGTAAGGGATTCCATCCCCTGATCATTGTGATAAAATATTACAAAGAAATATCATCTTAAATATAACATAACTAGCTAGAAGCTATTACATTAATCATAATATCATTTACCCACAAATCCTCAAACACTATGTCTTTGTAGCCTGGTTCTTCCCATCAGTGGATTATCCTGCAATTGACATTCCTTCATTGTGCATCGACCACTAGTTCTTTGTCTTTCACAATGTTAAAGATAATTCATTATTCAGATGAATTATGATTCTTTACTGTAATCACTATTGTCAGCAAACTCTAACATCCAAATAATAAATCATTACCAGTTATGCTTCAAGAATATTTTTCATTTGCATAATTAAAACATATACAATGTATTGAGACTTTCTTCTTTATTAACACTGCACATGCATTAATTAAATGTACATAACCATCAAAACACGTTTTCTTATCTACACATGTATGACTATGACACATGTCGGTCCATCCATAAATTACATGCATAAATATTACCAAGGCATGCTCACTTATCCCTCCTTCACATCTATAATGAGAAAGGGAAGTAGTTATATCCTACATAAACATTACAACTTATATTATATTCTTTGCATAAGAACACTTTATTTTCCAAAAGAATAAACAACTACAACTACCTATATATATTTTAAAGGGAACTTAGAACAATAGTTGTTATTTGTTTGCATGCAACTTTCCAAAAGAATCTCTTCCAAAATAAAGCTAATGCAATAGCTATTATTCATGCATGAAACTACATGTTCTTTTCCAAAATAAAGCAAACATAATAGCTATAATTTCTTGTATGAAAATACATAATCTTTTTGAAAAGAAGTTAACCTCATAGTTATTATTCTTCTGCATATGAACACATATTCTTTCTCAAGAAGTTTAATACAACAACCATTACTTCTGTTCATATAAACACTTGTTCTTTTCCAAGAAAGCTAACACAATAGCTTATCTTTTATGTATATAAACTCATATTCTCTTCAAGAAAAACTTAACATGATAACTATTGTTTTTGCAAATGCACATTTCTTTTTCCAAGAAACCTAATACCATAGCCATTCTTCCTGTGCATACATATTTTCTTTTCAAGAATCCTAATAGCTATTTTTTTTTTTTTTTTTGCATATAAATACATATTTATTTTCAAGAAATTTATCACAATAACTATTCTTTTACTGCATATAATATATATCTATTTTCAAGAATTCTAATAACTAATCTTTTGTGCATATAAATACCTATATTTTTCCAAGAAATTTATCACAATAACTATTCTTTTCTGCATATAATACATATCTTTCTTTCTTTTTTCGAGAAACTAGTAAAATAGCTATTGTGCATATGAGCACATTATTTTTCAAGAACACTATCATAATTGCTAGAACATTACTTAGCTTCTGCACACAATAATTCATGGAGAGTTCTTTTCCTAGGTTTTCATATAGGTAACACATACCTTCACGAAACTGGCTTGATTAACTTTCTTCTCTCTAGCATACCCTACCTTCCCTCTAATGTGTACTTCAATTGAATGCCATAGAAATTGGATCATCTTCCAAATATTTAAGTATACAAAGCATGAAACTGATGAGTGGAACACGTGGGAATGATAATCAAAAAACACGTCTACTCACAGGAATTCAATCGACCCCTGTCTTTGAAGACGTGATATATAATTGTTAGAAAAACCCGTGGGTCTTTATCACTCATTATTGATGTGCTACATAGTTGTACATGTGGAATTGAATAGAATCACATGTGTAAACTTTGAGTACGATTAGTAATGCTAGCCTAAACTTAGACAACAATAATTTAATGTTACTAACTATCTGAACTTAAAGCACATTTATTTGATTCCTCTACGCTTGCTTTTGTGTGGTCTACAAATAACCAAATTCTTCTTATTATTCCCCTGCATTGGAAGTTTGATAATGGACCATAAGGTAAGTTAAAAACCATAAGGTAAACCATTATTACCTTTCGTTATTAATGGATCATAAGGTAAGTTCAAACCATTTGAAAACTTTAATGAATTCTTGATATTAAACATATAATAAAGTAATATTCTATGAACGTTGAATAGAGATATTACAATTATATTCCACATAAATACCATGGGTTATTACAAACGTAGAGCTCAAAAAGAAATGGTAACTTCATCAGGTCAAGTGTACCTTCAATGCCCAACAAAAATTCATACAAATAAAAACAATAATGTAAGATTTTTATTTTAACATAGGTTTTTTTTTTGATTGAGTTAAATGTTTATATGACATTACATTACATTACAACATCTCTAATATATGGGTTGAAGAGTGCCTCTCAATGTGATAGATACACACATACACATCAACACGGATATTCAAACTTTTTGTTGTAAGTCCTATATTGAAAAATATATCTTTTTGAATTGATATAAAATTATGTTACTTATCATAAACACATTTTATTTATGGATCCAATAAATTTTTTATCATAAATCCATCATACTTGGTTTTAATATTAAAGATCCATCTTAACTACAGACCTAGCAAGGGTTGAGAGGGACCGAAACTATTAATGTACAAACTTTTTTTAAGAGTACAAAACTTCAAATATAATATATATATATAATAATAATATAATATTAGTATATATATAGATATATATATATATATATTATATTGATATATATAGATATATATATCATCTCCGCATGTTTAATTTTCATAGTTTAAACTCCATTGAAAAATCCCTTGGAAACTTAGATTATGTGACTCACAAGGCAAAAGATAGAATATAATGAAACAAGACATATTTTAGATTGGTGAATTTTTTTTTCATTATTTATTTCAGTTATTATATATATAAATCATCTATTATCTTCTATCTATCTATCTATATATATATATATATATAAGTATATATATATATCAATATAATATATATATATCTATATATTTATATATATATCTATATATATATAATATTTATTTTATATATATATATATATATATATATATATATATTTCTTATATAGATAATATATATATATATATATATATATATGTATATATATGATTTTATTGCTAAAGATAAAGTAAGTACATACTGATGGTCATCGGCATGTCCTGCCTCATTCCTACCAGATTTGTTAGCAAGGAGAGATAAAATATACAACATAAGATTTATCAATTTTCACCTTATTTCAAGAGGGCTTCTTAGCCATACAAGCCAAAAAACAGACAAAATTAAGACACAACCTATCACACTCAGTTCATGGTGGTGGATGTGGTGGATTCATATATGCATGAGATGGATGCTCCTTTCGGTCTTGATGGTCATGCTGATGAAATTCAATGTGCTCCAGTCAATCTTCAATCTCGTGCAGACACTCATGAATTCTACGTTGGCTTCGACAGATGTGAGCTAATCCCTCAAGAATTTCCTATTGGGTAAACTGTATGTCATTCTAGTAGGCCATGTTGTTGTTGCATCCTCGTATCTATGGTCACTGACTATATATAGGTTGGCCTAGATCCTCCTCAGTTGTTCAACAATGGAGTCTAAAGAGGTGTCTTGAACTACTCGATCGAGAGGCATCGCAGGGATTTAAGCAATCTCCTCCTCTCTATCCAAGCTAGTTGAATGTGCCTCACTGGAGGATGAGACACCACCATCTCTATTATCAATACATTCGTGCAGACCACCAATTCATGAGGGTCTTCCTCTATGTCTTTGAAAACCTATAGGTAGAACAAAACCACACTCGCATAAGCACTAGCACTCACTACTCTCCCACTCAGTCCCTTCCACCCACCACGATTCTACATGGGTTTATGGAATCAGGAGGTGAGTATCACCCGACCAATTCTAGACTACCCTAGACCACCCAACACCAAAAATATTATTCAACCCCTCACAAACACAAAACTGTGATGACCATATAGTATACTACCTACAGTTCAACAAAGGGGGCCCCTCAAGCTGCAGGGGATCTTCAGGCTTGACACTCCAACCTTCATAACACTCACAAGATCGATTCCTCTTCCCCCCAAGACCCCAATCCACATTAGCCCCTAGATCGGATGGGACTACTATCACAAGGTTGAGATACAAGTGCTCACAATTGAACCTATGAAGGCTTAGAGTTCTCCTCACAAGGGACGTAGACACCAGGAATATTAGAACAATTACCTCCCTATCCTAGTAACACCCATGACGACTCACACAAAGCACAAAGTTCCTCACCTTGCAGCCAACTGGCTTGGCGCAACAAAGTCACCTTCACCCTTGACTAATAACCCATACACTAATAGCAAAGCATAAATCGAAACAACCCATAAACACGAGACCGGGTGATAGAGTGTTACCCAAACTTGTCGGTTGAAAATTTTCCACTAATACAAAAGAAGAGCAACCAACAAGTAAAGACGCCACATACCAAAGAAGATGCAAACATTTCATCACACAAATTCCTCTTCTTGTGACTACCCTAGATTCCAAACGAATTCTTGGACACAAAACTAAATGCATAGGTTGATTGCAATCATTAGAGACTTACCACCCCGACCTTTCGACTTTCATTGGAGACCTGACCAGTGAACATAACCATCGCCCTTTTACTCATTGCTCATTCTCATCACTCGCCACAAACACACTATGCCCTTCTTCCTCTAGAGTGAACAATAAAACCCTCCTCTCTCTTGAGACTTATATTGACAGGCGGAGAGCCCCCCATCATGTCACATTAAACCACACATGGTGGAAAGTTGGCTAAGAGCGGGGATCCCAAGGCCCCCTCTAATGCATGCCAGTCACCCCCATAGGGATATATATATATATATATAATATATTATATATATATATATATATAAATATATATTATATATGACACTGATTTTTTTTTTGTTATTTTTTATTTATGGAGCATATTATCCACATAAATTTCCTATTTTGTTATTAATATATTTAAAATATCTATCAATATTAATTAATCTTAATGTTAAAATATTTTATTTATGGTCCTCTTCTCTTTATGCATTAAAATATTTTATTATGATCAAGAGACACACACACCTTTTGCCTTTATATATATATGAAGTGGATACTAGTTTATATGAATATTCAAATAATGTATTTAAGCTTTGCATTGAAAAATAATGAAAATGTAAAATAATGGAATATATTGTTAAGCTATAATATTTTTTTACTTTTAATTACTTTATCTTGTTTTAAAGTTCATATAAAATTATGTTAATTCACATGTATTTCAGAATATTTTATTTATGGCTGAGAATAAGAGTGAAATTTTTTAACTACATCTAAGTTGTAATAGTGATGATGTACTGAGTGAGACTGTGATTATTGATGTTTTATTATTGTTTTAATTAAAAAACCACTTTTTTTTTTACGACATTGTTTTTATAATAAATAGAATCTTTTATTTTTTTTTAAAAGGGATATTTGTCAACTCCACATTGAGCATGGAGGAAATCACACATCATCGTTATACTACGATGTAGAATGCCCCTCTGGCACAAAAACTAACCAAGCTCGCATAATGAGAGTGAGATTCTTGATGTTTTATAATGCTTTTAATTAGAACTAACCAAATATGTATATTCATTTCTATTTTTACCATAGCGAACATTTCTTATTTTATTTTTATTTAGAGTATATTTTATTTTAATTTAATTTTAAAGAGGACTCCACATTGAGTGTGGACTAAATCACACATGACCCTTACAGTGAGATGTAGAAGGAAATTATGAATATTTAAAAAAATTTGTAAAAACCAAAATATAATATTTTAAATTTAATCATTGAAATTTGAATCTTTTCACCAAGCAAAGATGGTGCTATGGCAATCATAGATCCATGTGTTGGGGAAATTATATGTGTTATAATTCCAACATTAAATTATCAATCCTGGACTCATAAGCTTCGAGGCACAAGCGCAGGTAACACGAGATCAAAGCGTCTAATCTAGACTAGAAATTAAATCAATTTACTATTTTACTGCTATAAAAGAACACCAATTACTTCTATAAAAGAAATTCTTAAAATAACATGCCATACACTTGCTCAAAAAGAACACCTATGATAGCAATTCTAACTTGAAAGATCTATTAAAAGAAACTCATTTGAATTTAATCTATAAAAAACTGTCAATTCAATACTCCTAATCTAAATGAAATAAATCATTCGAAACAAAGCTCATTCTTCATAATCAAGAAACTCATAATAAAAACTCAAAAGTAAATGAAAGTCACATCAATCTTCATTAAACTGATATCTCTACTTGTACAATTGAATTCACACTTGGAATTGCTCTTCCAAGGAAATGATTATGCTATGAAAAATAAGAAGACTTCTAATTGAATGAATTCTAGAATTTTTAATTTCAAATCTACAAGAGAGAGTTTTAAGTATAGAATGATTCTAGATTTCTATTATGAAACCAGCTCAAGAAAAGATAGAAAAGATAGATCAACGCCTTAGAATTCAACCTCTTCGAGGGGGCAACC
>APFE030993519.1:0-43302 GCA_000404065.3 Pinus taeda
GAACCACACTGATCCCATCACACTTGAAACCAAGCATGCGATCAATGAAAAATCAAGCTCAAACTGAGAAGCTAAGGCCTCTCCCCCTGCAGATCCAACAGCTTTCTTGTTCTTCTTCTTCTGCGGACAAATTGTGGCATAGTGTCCGTGCTGGTGATAGTGAAAACACTTCACCTTGGACATATCCTGCTTCTTGCCTTTCGCACCAGACTGAGAAGCTTTCTTGCTCTTCCCTTTCTTTGCTTTGGCAGCCAAAGCACAATTCTCTTCATCAGCTCCCTTTGACGAAGATCCGTTCTCATACTTATTGTTACTGAGTTTATCCTTGAGCGCCAGGTCGCTCTTGCTTTGGAATAACATTCGCAATCCGTTGAAAGACATTTCAACAACACTACTGCAAATTCGAATTCCACCAGCTCCAAACTCAACTGCTTCTGATCTAGAATTTGTGAGAACGAAGTATTTCTTGTACATAGATCGACTGTATGGGCATTCACGATATCTCACCTCCCAAAAGAAGGATGAATCCAGAGGCTACCTGGCCCGATTACAGACTCTGCCTGAAGAAATAAAACGTAGTCACTTCCTGAATAATAGATCTGATGATCAATCCTCGCTTTGATATCCTGTAGAACTTTTTCTACAAATCAACCAGCTCTGATACCATGTAAAATTTTTGAATAATTTAACACATATTCAACAGAGATTATCCTGATCATGTACTATTGCGGAAAACATACACAATACATAAGCTCCTCTACGTTGATCATCAATATAGCAGCATCAATAACAATAAAACATCAAGAGCATTCACACATTAACACAGTATGTATCCCGGGGAAAGCATCTCGCTAAAAACCCCAACTATCTGTATATTAATGATTGAGTCATGTAACATTACACAGCATAATACTTCTCACAAGTATCTCCACCTCTGTTACACACAATACAGCTCAGATCTGAATCAATCACTGGCTCAAATCTCCTTCGCTGCTTGCCTGCCTCCTCTGCGCAATACCTTGCATGAGAACTGATGATCATTCAAAAGGCAACCACATATTACCTGGCTAAATCACGTGAGAACAAGCTACAATACGTGAAACCTCATTGGCATACTCAATCCCCTGATTTGTGCAAGATCTGGTGCACAACTATAGTCACAACTGATAGCAATCTGATTCTCTAACACCTGTCCCTGCTGAACTGAACATGCACTGACATGCAACTGAGTTAACTGATGTATTCATTAGTTGTATTATGAGTAAATAACTTGTGAATTAATTAATAACTAATTCACCCAACTCATCTCTAGTCTATTTGCCAGTTAGACTAAATACAACCAGTTTAACAAAGCTAAACTGAACACAACTCCATCAACTACACCTCCAGTCGACTAAACTCAACTCACTTGAGTTCTAACTGAAGTCCTGCATGCAAATATTAGCCATCCCATAGGTAACCGCGTATTTCCTTCTGGGATCTGCATGTACCACATCCGTAGCTCATCCTGAAGTGCTCCAAGAGAATAAGACAAAGTTTATAGTCTAAATATTATTATGAGCTAATAATATTTGACTGTTCTATATTTAGACTGAGCAGTCACTCCGCTGTGATCTAAAAATAGAAGTCCATCTATTTTTCCCAATTTGACCACTTATCCATAAACAACAACCTGCAATCCATAGACATGATCCATATGTCTAAAAATAGACATAGTCTAAAAATAGACTTGCACCAAAAATAGCCTGCAGGCCCACTTAGTGAAGGCGACCCCTTTCCACTAAGCTCCATCATCTTGTTGCATTCTCAACAAGCATTTCTTGTTGCACACTTTTCAACAGAAAATCCCTGACCTTCCAAAACAAAATCAAATAACTGCAGCTCCCTCAGGGTCTCATGCCGTTGACGGTATGATTGGTACTGTTAATACCAAAAGTAAGAAGAAATCCTCCAAGAATTCTTCTCCTATTTTAACTTTACTAGATTCGCTGAAGGTAGAGTCTTCAACTGAAATTTCTGCCACTGTCCATGTCGTAGAATCATCTATGGCCAAATCAAAATTTGGCGGTAAGAAGAAAGGCAAGAAGAATAATAAGCAAAACTCGAAGGAGAAATTAGATAAACCTGAATCTATTGACGAGAAACGTAAACCTCCCTATCCTTGTCTCATCTGCGATGAGGAGAATTTTACAAGAGATTGTCGACATCATGCTAAGGTTGCGAAAATCGTTAAAGGTTCTCAAACACCTGCTGTTTTGAATGATCCTTTTTCGAGTCAAGACAGTAAGATGATAGGTTCTTCCTCTAGTGCCTCGGAAGAGCCCATAATGATGATGTCCCATGTTAGGATTGCGACACAATCCCAAGATTATGGAAGTAAGAGTCCTATTGCTGGTAAGGAAGCGAAATCTTCTAATTCCAACCCATCAACCTCAACTCCGTCTGTTTCCGATCTGCTACAAATCGAGAAACCTAATCCAGACTTAGTACTAAAACCGCCTGCTAAAGGTATACTTCAGAAGTCAGCTTTCAATCCACATGTGAGAGCTGCTCAGAACTATAACATTGTTGAAGATTTAGTTGTTTCACCTTCAGTAATGTCGTCTTTGGAGGTGTTGCAATCTTGTCCAGCATAGCGTAAATTGCTATTGTCGGCTATAGGAGCTGTTGATCTTCAGGACTTAAACCTCATAGTCTTCGATTTAGAAAATAGTACACCTCGTTTACCTCATTAAATGGCTTTCCAAATTCCAGTGTTAGTAAAAAACAGACCTTGCTTTAGGACTGTGATTGATGAGGGAGCTTCAATGTGTATTATGTCAATACAATGTTGGAAAGCCCTTGGTTCTCCTACACTTAATCAATGCCTGACAATTCTGAAGGCCTTTGATGGCCGAGGGTTTCATCCTTATGGAATTTTGCAGGACTTACCTATAGGGGTTGAAGGAAAAACTGTTAATCTAGACGTGGAGGTGGTTGATGCCCCTCTGGATTACAACCTTCTTTTGGGTCGTAGCTGGTCTTACGCCATGATTGCTGTTGTTTCATCGGTCTTTCGGCTTATTAAGTTTCCACATAATGGAAATATCATTACAATAGATCAGTTAACTTACTTTTCATCCGACCCATCCTCTGCTGAGAGTATTCAATATGTTGGTAAAACTGCTATCCCTTATAAGGATGTTGGGGTAGGATTAGTTAAAGATTCTGGTTTACTCGAAACTTTTTCATTTCCTCCTCCCAACGTACCGTCTCCTTTCGTGATTGTTCATATGATTTCGTCAGAATCCATTGTTCTTGATGATCCTTGGATCGTTCCATTTGATTCTGAGGAGGACTCTTTTGGTGATGCCATGCCTTTGAGTCCCTTTGAAGTTGCTTATCAGGCTGTACAGTCGTTTTCCGACTCAAGTTCAACCAATCTTGATCTAGTGAATGTGATCCATGGAGAATCACTTTCAATATCAACCTCAGATTCAACAAGCTTTTTTGAAACTGTTCACACCGATGAGCAAATTAAGGAACTTTTGTATGTTGGTGAGTTACCATGGGAATATATTCATCATCGATCTTCGTTTTTACTTGAGATTGATCATTTTGAGAATGATTTTTCATCTATTTTTACTGCTGAATATGTCAAAGAACCGCAGAATCCATTAAAACATCTTGATTCTGAACAAAATTTAGCAAATATTTCTCAAACGGTTCCTATCGACATTTCAGTCAAACCTAGGATTGTTGAAAACATTCACATAGGTGCTTCTTGTACGGACACCGAAGTCAAAACATATAAAGCCTTATTTCAAGGATTCTGTGACATGTTTGCCTGGTCCTATGAGGAAATGACAGGAATTGATCCTTCAATTGTTGTGCATGAGATCAAAACTTACCCAGATGCTAAACCCAGCCAGCAACATTTGTGTTAGATACACCCACGAAAAGCTGCTGCCATCAAAACAAAAGTTGAGAAATTACTTAAAGAAAGTTTCATTTATCCAATTCCTTTAACGAATTGGGTATCGAATATTGTTCCGGTTACTAAAAAGAAAGGGACAATAAGAATATGTATTGACTATAGGGATATTAATCGTGCTTGTCCCAAGGGCAATTATCCAACGCCCTATATCGATCAAATTATCGATGATTGTGCCGGCAGTGAAATTTTCTCCTTTATGGATGGCTTTTCTGGTTACCATCAAATTAACATTCTACCTGCCAATCAACCAAAAATGGCATTCATTTTTCCATGGGGGAACTTTGCTTATTGCAAGTTACCTTTTGGATTGAAGAATGCCGGCGCAACTTTTCAAAGGGCTATGTCTTATGCATTTCATGACATGAAGCACATTGTGCAGCCTTATCTCAATGATTTACCTGCCCATTCTTTACGTAGAGCCAACCATATCACTCATTTATGAGCAATTTTTATGAGATGTAGGCATTATCGGATTAGGTTGAATCCCCAAAAATGTGTTTTCTGTATCGAAATGGGTCGTTTACTGGGATTTGTTATATCCAAAGCCAGCATTCGTGTCGATCCTTCGAAGGTTGAAGCCATTGTTAAATTACCACCTCCTTCGACTCTTCGCCTGCTCCAAAGTTTGCAAGGGAAAGCGAACTTTTTACGTCGTTTCGTTCCTAACTACGCTGAGATTACAAAAGTTTTCACCAGGTTGTTGAAACAGAACACTCCATTCTTTTGGGATGAGATAGCTAACAAATCTTTCGATGCACTTAAATACGCATTGACCCATGTGTCGTTATTGCATCCTCCCAACTACAACCAGGACTACTTCTTGTACCTCGCCGCTTCCCATTCCACCATTGGGATGGTCTTAGTTCAACAGGATGAATTCGAGAGAACATGTGATCTATTATCTTAGTCAAACTCTAACTTCGACTGAGTTAAAATATTCACATGTGGAGAAACTGGCCTTGGCAGCAGTACAAGATGTTCAAAGATTTCGTCATTACATTTTACTACGTAAAACCACCTTTATTTTTTACTGTAACCCTATGCAATACATTTTAACTAAACAATTGCTAGGGGGCAAGTATTCCAAATGGATTGTCATCCTGCAGGAATTTGACTTGGAATTTGAAAAGGCCAAGTCAAAGAAGTCTTTGGTTTTTGCGGAATTGATGTATGACTTCCCTCATGTTGATACCTAACATGTGGCAGACGAACCCATTGCGGATGAATCTTTGTTCCTTATCACCACTGTTGATCCATGGTATGGAGATATCATTGTCTATCTCCAAACCCAATCTTTTCAGCCTGACATCTCACGACCTCAACACCGGAAAATACGCTTCCAATCCCAACCTTACACTATTATTGGAAATATCTTTATCTTCGTGGGGTGGATTCTGTTTTCTGATGTTGTCTAACTCATGACGAGGCTAAAAAGGTTCTTAATAACTGTCACTCTAGAGCGTGTGGCAGTCATATGTCTGGGTATGCCACAGCCCAAAATATCTTGCGCGCTGGCTATTTTTGTTATTCAAAGATTGTATCACTATAGTCTAGAAATGCCACAATTGCCAAATTTTTTTATCGTAAGATGTGCACTCCACCTACTCCTCTCCACCCTATAATTGTCGTCTGTCCATTCGCAAAAAGGGGTCTCGATTTTATTACATGTAACCCTCACTTGGCTGGGGGGCATGTGTATATCATCCTTGCGGTAGATTATTTTACCAAGTGGGCCGAGGTGATGCCTACATTTTCGGTAGACAGCAAAATTGCTGCGATTTTCGTTTTCAATCATATAATTGCTAGGTTTGGTGTTCCTCAAGCGATTATCACTGACCATGGAGTCATTTTCGAAACATCATGATGACTGAACTAGCAGATCATCTTGGCCTGCGTCACGATAGTTCAACACCATATTACCCACAGGCAAATGGTCGGGTTGAAGCAATCAACAAAGTTCTAATCACCATGATCCGATGAATCATTGGGATTCATAGGTCGAATTGGCATAACATGTTATTTTCAGCGCTTTGAGCATACCGAACCTCAGTCAAAACATCAACAGGTTCTACTCCCTTTCAAGTGGTTTATGGTTTAGAGGTAGTACTACCCATTGAATGCGAAATCATGTCATTACAAATTGTCGTACAATTATTACTAGCCACTTCCGAAGAGGAAAAATGTTTATTATAGTTAGCTCAATTAGATTAGAATTGACGTGATGCTGCATTAGCTATCGAAACTCATGCCAAAAGAATTAAATCTCAGTATGATCAGAATGTTACACCCCACAATTTTTCGGAAGGAGACCTAGTCTTACTTTACGATCAAGCAAACGATAAGCTATGGCTTGACAAATTTGTATCCATGTGACATGGTCCATATATTGTTAAGCGAAAGCTAGCAAAAGGGGCCTATGAATTAGAAGATTTTGACAGTTTCTCTTTAGGTAAACCTAGGAATGGGCTTTATCTAAAGCGATATTATGCTTAAAAGATTAGTGTGGAGATTTTTAGACTAGTTTCTTTCTAAGTTTGGTTTGTTTTTAGATTAGGAATGTGTGCTTTACTTTAGAGAGTGTTTTCATCATTATTCCTGCTTATTTTGATTTTACTCTTGATATTGCAGATGTCGATGCCTCTCCAAACATACATCGGTTTTGCTGATGGTGCTTGTCGTAGTACACGAAACATCTCTTCTATAGCTTGGGTTATCTATTCTCCCTCTGATGAGTTAGTATCTATGCATGGGGTAAGCCTCAGTCAAACAAAGAACAACATTGCAGAATACAGTGCAGTGATTAAGTTATTATCTGAATCCATTTCATTTGGAATTCAGAGTTTGATTGTTAGGTTAGATTCGGAACTTGTTGTATTATAGCTTAATAGAGTTTATGCCATTAGAAATCCAATGTTATTGCGATTATTTTTGAGAGACCGTCTCTTGGAACGAGAATTTGATTACATCGAATATCAACACATTCCAAGATATTTAAATACATTAGCAGATGTAGTTGCTTCTCGAATGTTAAATAGACATTTGCATTAAATCAAACAGTAAATTTAAAAACATCCCATAACATGTTTTGCAAGATAACCAATAATAGTAATATAGCATAGCATAGAAGTGTGTCAAAATATACATTGTCTTCGATCATAGGTTGAAAAACACCTTATGATCGGCAAAAATGATAGCACAAAAAAGTCCAAAAATGAGTCTACAAGGAAATCATCCTATCATTGGTGATGATCACGATAAGACACCACTGCTCGGGCCACCCTACAAAGGAACCTCCTAAAAGGTCCTGGGACCCCAATCACATAGTGTTGTAACCTAAGAGGAATGTCATCTATGCTGGTCTCTGGAATATCTATTGTCAAGCGCTCTAAATGACTCTCCAATTCGGCCAAGGTCTCTGTTGATTGGTCATGTGGGGCTGGTGCTGCGGCAGCTGGCTGTCTTTGATCATAAGGCTGGAGAGCGGTTGGTCATCGTGGACCCACATCTGCATTTAAAAACTTTTTACTATCAGTTTTTGGAAAATTTAAAACAAAAAAATATATAATTTAAAAATGTTGAAAACAAGTTTACCTCTATCATCCCATTTCTCTCCTGGTGGAAGAGCCATGTCGGGATCACCACAATAATCCATCCCAGCATATGGAAAATCCTGAATCACAAAGAGTTGGTTCTCTAACCAATGAAAATACTCGGGTGAGAATCGAACAACCTCGGTGCCCTCCTCAAGATGGCAGGCCATGACTGCAACCCAACGCATAACCCTAGGATCTCGGGGAAGTCCAGCTTCAACGGTAAGTTGCTATGGAACCAGCATAGGTACCCTCTCTAGGGAAAAGCTCACAACTAAATAACCATATCCAAAGTTCTTTAATTGTCCATTCTTTGCCCTAGTCAATTGGCCCTTCACATTGGCCAATACAGCATCGCACCAGTTGAAGATGGTGCCTCGGAAGTAGTCTACTGCCATGCGCATCTGGGAACCAGTAGCTAGATGCAATGTTGCACTCCCGCAGTGTCTGGTGACAGTAAATGCGACCACTTTTAGTTCAGGATGGGAGATGGTTTTGACATCTATCCGTTTGTCCACAATTTGGACATTGCAAAACTCTAGTCGGAGACTAGCGACAGATTGGCCACCTAGCCTAGATCCAAACAGAGATAATCCCTCACCTCTCTTGGGAAAGCCAGTCAAGAATTAAATGTCTTCTGGCCCGATTTCGAGCCGGTTGCCACCAATAATGAAGCACTGGTCCTGAATGCTCCACCTGTCTACCAGCCATTGCAGAAAGTCTACCTGTGCCCTTATGCCGGGTATGGCCCAGAATTTAAACAATCTGCATGCTATCAATGCCTGTAATGAAGGTGGATGGAGTAATGTGGCTTGGTCCACATCCTCGTGCTCTCTTTCCTACAAAAAAAGCATCTTGTGTACCTACATTGCAAAATAGGTGGTTTAGAACATTTCAATTCAAAATCAGTGGGGAAAAAATGAAGAAATTAGGGTTTTAAATCCGTGTTCTGCGAGGTTCGCACCCATTCTTTTAGAGACAATGCGTAGTTGCGCACTTCTCCTTAATAACAAGTGCGGCACCCCGAGTTTTCCCTGTGCACAGAAAAATCAGGGTGCGCAGGGGCCACACGGCGCACTTGCGCAACTGTCGCATGCGATTTTTTTCCCAATTTTCCTTCTAAAAATCAAATTTTAAAGCCTAAAACAAAATTTTAAATGGATGAAATGGAGGTCAGGGACGATGTGGATTACCTAGAGAAGACGGTTCTCGATTCCAGCGGTTGGATTTTCCGCAATCTCCATAGGAAGTTTTCTTACCAAAAGCTCTTACTTTTTACTCCAAAGCCAAACGGTGAAAATGAACTTGTAAAAGCCCTTTTTATAAGATTTTTTGAATAAATAAATTTAATTTATTTATTTTTTACTTTGAAAAGGTCACTTTTGGTACATTTTTATTAATTTTTAAACAAATATTAGTAATGTTTGCAGTTTTTGTGCAGAATATTGTGTATCCAAGGAGAATTGGTCATTTTCAACAAAAACACATAGGAGTCCTCTTTAAGCTCTTTTCTGACTCGTAAAATATGAAAAGATTGCCGAGTTTTTCTTTTTAGACTTGTTAAAATGGAATTAAAAAGATGGTCCACTTACAACTCTTTTATGACCGTATAAACATGAAAAGATTGTCGTACTTTTGTCGTTTCGAGTTCGATATCGGTAATAAAATGAAGTGTTTTCGGTTTCTTTTTTACTTTTTTTGGATTGAAGGCACTAATTATGAAAAGTACTCCTTGATTGTAATGGTCAAGCGGTTCTCTCAAGTATTATTTTATACTTTTTCGGGCTTGGGAGACACAAATTTACGAAAAAGGACAACCATGGAGTTTTCTTAAGTTTTTCTTCTGACTCCCTAAAATTGAAAAATACCAAGTTTCTCCTATACTGGACTCGTTAAAATTTAACAGTAAAGGACTTGTTCAATTACGAATAGGAACAAACCACTCCTTCTTAGGGTTCGAATCTAAACTATGTTGGACTCATCTGAAGGATGAGCTTATAACCAAGCGAATGTTATCCTCCTCAAGCTTGTTAAAAATAAAGAGGTACTTGCCAGAAATGGTGGGGGAAAAGAGAGGAAAATGAACCTGTTTGTTGTATTTTGTGTTTGAAAAACTTTCCATCACTCTTGAACACAACATTTTTATTCACCTGGGTTGGGAAATCCTTTACCTAATAGTTAATCAAGCCACATTGAAAGTCTTCAGCCGATTTCCGGGTATTAGCTTTGAGTCAATTATCACCAAGCCATCTACGGTGTCATTATGTGTTCAAGAGGTCACCTACAAAATATCTGTCATCCATCATTGACCATCCCTGAGTTAGTCCTTGCCAAATATATTTCTTCAGACTTGATCTATGATTTCGTGTTATTGGCTTGCCTATGACGGATCGCTTTCTATCGAATCTTACTCATTATCTAGAAAGATGATCTAGAAATCATCAGTACCTTGGAATCTGCATGCCTCAATGGCAGGTTTCTTGCCTTTGATGGCAGGTTGCATCATTGACCTTTGATCAAAGGATTCTGTGACGTGTTCGACATCGACTCATTCATTCACATTTCATGGATTGTAGTGAGTACTTTGAGGACCATTGACATTACTGGTGGTTCCTCTCACACTTGTTAACAGCTTACATCATTGACTGGTAATCAAGTGGTTTCTACCATGTTCGAATTCGACACATTCATTCACATGGATAGAATCGTACTAATTCGGGAAGTAGAAATAAAGACCCTGGATGTAATTTCCACCATCCAGGCTGCGAGGAATTTTGTTATCATTATATAGTGGACTATTCATAAACAGATGGTTGCGCCCATATTGTGTCCATATGTATCTACTTGTGATGTAATACAAAATCATTCCTATATCAGAACAATTTTATATAGTTCTTAGCCAATTTTGATCTGAGTATGGGAATGCCTACCTCAGCGATGATATTTTCACATATATATATTTTGTGTTGAATGTTTTTACAGGTTCCGATCGGGGTATCCATAGGAAGATCCTTCAAATGATAAAGTCCTTCAATCTTCTTAGATGATTAAAAACTATCCTCATCTATTACAGACTTTACACTTTAGGGGGCAATTTTTTACACAAAAAATTGTCACCATGACTTTCTACAGTTTGTGTGAGTCCATCACCACTCATACATACCTCCTTTGCAAGTCTTAAGCCTCAACTCTTCGTGTCAAGCCTTGAAAATGGGAGAAAGACCTTAAAAATATCTCAAATCCTGGCTTCGTACTTTCTCCTAGCATTGCCTGCGGTACCACACCCAATGGTCATGTCTCCTGCGAACCTGACCGCTCTATCTGTTAAGTGATGGGTGCGAACCCCTGTAAAAGTTAAAAAGGCGTGAGTTCGTTGTTAAAAACTCACCTTGGGTCACTTCTGGACACTTCTAGAAGGAATATTACGCAGACAAGTCCGCTCCACCTTGGTTCATCCATTCCATAACTAAGGGAGCTAACTCCATGATATGAGATGCTTATCCATTGAAGGAGGAACTTATCCCTTCAATGGTGGACCTGCAACTTCCTCCATTTGCACTATAAATTCAGGCAATGGGCTGGTTGTAGCAGAGGTTGAAAGCTGAAGATTCTTGAGGGTAAATTCTACTGGAAATTAGACTTCCTTTTTGAGCTTGTGAGAGGAGAGATCACATACCTTTCATTTCATTTGGGAAGTGAGTGAGGCTTGTCAAAGTAGAGGAGATTCCTGCTGGACCCTGGAAAGATCTTGTGCAACATCAAGGCAAAGGTTGTAAGGTTCTTTTATTCGTAAAGTTAATACAATCAAGTTTGTTTTTCTCAACGAACTGTCTCTAATGGTTTATTTTATGAGCTCCTTGATCTTCATAATGAACATGTTTTATTATAGTATCTATGAAGGTGTTCTTTGATGTGTGTTTATTTGTGTATGCAGGTTATTAAAAGGGAATTGCTTGAAGCTGTTGAAAAAAATCTGCCACAAACAAGCGTTGGACCGAGGTAGAGTCTATTACACCTCTTAGTTTTCATTTATGAATTGAAACAAGTTTAGAGAAAAGTAGATTTGTATGTGGTGCTTGTTGCTAGATATCTTTCGATACTAGGGAGATCGGTATTTTCTGCAAGAACGATTTATCCAGCCAACAATAGTATAAAATAACTTTTGTGAAACTCATGATATCACATTGATTTGATTTCCTTAACATAAGTTTGTTCTTCTATCGCTTTCTCCTCAGAGAAATCATCTAGTATTTTTCTACCAACTCATGTAAATTTGTTCTCCTATCATTTCTCAATTTTAGCATTAACTTGCCATCAAATTTGTTTTTTCACATAAGTATTTTGGTCGTTGTACTTTTTTATTTCAACAGTGACTAATTCAATAAACTTCTTATGCATTTTAGTGAAGAAGTTTTCCCTAGATTCTACGATGGATATTCGATTTCTTTTTGCAGAATTTTTCATGTAATTACTAATGTTTCTTTTCCACTACTCTTGTATCTCTTCCAAATTTAGCATTTATGCAAGAATATATACTCAGGTCCAAAACTACAGGAAAGAGAACAAATAATGTAGTTTAGTGAAAGGTTTTTCATTAGTTACTAATAAACTGGAACATCCAGTAGTCTTAAAGAGTAATTTACATCATAGGGAAGAGAGAAAGAGACAAAATTAGTAGAGAACCACCAAAAGCACACTTCTATTGGATACGTCTCTCAAAAAACAACTAAAGAACTACATGGATTCAATTACATACATATTTATATACTTGTAGATCATTACAAAAATTTAACTATCTAAGCTAACTTATATTAACTAACTTGGTCAGTTGAATTAATAGAAGAGTCGACTAACTTACAATACATACATAGTATATCAACTCAATTGGGCTAGTTTAATTAGTTAATTAGTGCTTCCAACAATAGGGTATTTGACAATTCTAGCCATTTAAAAAAAAATGAGTCAAATAAATGAAGTGCGTCATTAATGATTTGAGTTATTTTTTCAAAATTGAGAAGATGCTCTCCAAATGTTGTAACTGAATATCGCATTAGTGAGGAAGGTGTGATAAGTATATGTGGGTATACTATTTAAATTGATGAAGGGGAAAATTATGATGAAAATAGCTAATAATGAGACCATATGATGTATCAACATGAATTAAGGATGTGTTGTATCCATGTCAACTTATAGTAAAACGTTACTAGAGTAGTGTCACCTTTCATAAACTAAAGAACACATATAGTTGTACATACATATCTAAAATTGTAACACTTAGAATAAGTACAAAACCACTGCCATCCAATCATTATAATTGATCACTTTTTCCATTTATTGAACCCAAAAACTGGGAATTTAGACTTCCACATAATGCCTTCTAGTTCTACTACTACATTAGTAGTATCATATCAATATTATGTCAAAGAAACATATTCACAACTTGTTGGCAAGATAAAATTTCCAAAACAACATAAAGTCTAAGCATGATAAATTGATCTATGCTAGCTAGTTATATTTTTGTAATTTAAGGGATGTAAATGTTTTCTTTGAAAGGAATACTAAATAGGCTTCATATATTGTCTAAATGGAGTCCCCTTTTCTATGATTTATAACTAGTAATGGAGATGTGCAAATGATATTAACAAAGGAATATAATATCATTGTATGTGATAAAATAAATTGTACAAGCTTGGTACAAAGACAAAGAAGATCAAAGGTTCATAGATGGTAATGGGAATTTCTTCTCCCTATGATTATTCGTTTCCTTTCCTCAAAATTTATTGATGGCTAATCCTTGTGTATTCTCTTGTAACTACTTTTTCCATAGTGATTATGTTGGATGTGATCATAGACTAAAACTAATGTAGAATTGAATAGCCATTAATGAAGTGAATGTTAGCTGAAAGTGCGGAAATCGAGGAGAACTGCTTGAGAAGAAGACTTTAAGATAGATGATTAAACATAAGATAGATGCATAAGAGAAGTGAAAATAACAAAAACGCAATGATACCAGACATCAAAGTTGATTATGGAATTTGTCCCTGATGGACTACGTCTCCAAGTCTGCTTTCAAGATGGGCAACCTCTTTATTAGGATTAAAATAGCAGAGGTCGATTACAGAGATATTTAATCACTCTGAGTGTGCACATATGCACTTCTGATCATTGTCAATAGATATTCCTCTGAACCAACTTTCCAGTGCCTGCCACAGTTCCCAATTGCGACTCCAGATGCTCTTCTTACATTGAAAACAAAACTGCCTATGACCTCCAAAATGTGAAAACAAATATCAAAACCACTCTTTCTTGACCAATGAAGAAAATCCACCTATTGTATGCCTGTAGGTTCATCAAAACCACCTTTTATATGTTCGAGATGATTTTTTTTGCTTCAGGATAGATTTGGAACTTGGTCTGGTTGTTTCATGACACCTAGTCAGGTTGGCATGGTCATCGAATTAATTCCAACAAATAAATTCTTCAAAAACCTGAAATAAAACATTATGATAAAATATGAATCATAACAGTTTTGGCAGCGCGGATTGGGTGGAATGCTAGCATGTGACCAAGCGGTGTAACCCTTGATGGCCACCTGGAAGGTTTTCCCTGCAGTTCTGACGACCAACCTATCGACAATTTTGTTGTTCGCATGATCTATTGTAGTTTGAAAATCCCTTCGTGGTCATAGGTTGGTGGTTAGGTTCCAACAGTTATATACAACTCACATGCTAACATTTTTGGTTGATGGTTCCACTGCAACTAACCTCCTCACTGCTAGCTCTAACCCTGACTCAATTCACATGCCAACATCTCCAATGTGGTTTGCAACTGGAGGTTCCCAATGGATTAACTCCGACATTCTTTATTACCGCGTTCACATGTCCTTTGACGCAGTTTTCCTGTAGTTAGAGATGTCAACTGTTATTTGTTTATTGTAATGTTTTATAATATGTTTACACATAGTCCGAGAGTCTTTTAACTTAGGGTTTAGAGCTAGGCTTTCATATGTATTTTGAATTTGATTTGTTTTCAATATATGTTGCATAAATTTAGGTTTAAGCTTAGGTTAGGTTTCAGCATTAGGATTTTAAATACATTTTGAATGTATTTTAATACATTTTTAATGTATTAGGGTAGGGTTTAGAACTTTACATTACATAGTGAAAAACCCATTTGCCCCCAAATGTCACAAATTGACATTAGAAACATGTGACATAAAACCAGATGCACATCGTCAACACAAGTGGAATTTGTGATGATAACCTGACGATGAACCATATCAAACCTCTACAACAGAAGACATAACCATGTCAATGATAAAATTGCAAGTGAATGATAAGACACATGTCATCAACCAAATCCTAGCGGAATTGTCGATGAACACAACTTGACAGCCAGGTATAAACCCATATCAACTGAATGCCTTGAAAACCATAAAAATTACATGAAGAACCTGATCCATAGCCAACACTATCGAAGCTGATGACACTGAATTGAATTGACGATGACACTTGAACACTTGTGCAATGATCTGATGAGATCCTCCTCAATCAGATTCATTTCGTATTTTTGGTTATGAAGACCCCTACAAAATTCTTAATTGTGAATAAGAAAAAAATATTTTAGACGCTATTAAAGTGATAAATCCACTTCAAAATATGTCATTGCAAGAATTCCCGTACTTTCAAAAATTCTCAAAATAATTTATAGAACCAACAATTAGAACAAGGATTCATAAACAGATCTTCCACCTATTAAGAAAAAGTCCAATTGTATATAAGATTCCTAGCTCATGCTTCGAGGAAAGTAACTCCACTAAAAAACCACAATAAATTATTTTGGTATTTTTGATGGATTCAAAAGTTTAAAGGTAAGGGATACTGGGATAGGAAATAATGGTATTTTCTTTAAGTGCATCTAAACTTTAGTGATGAAGAGGTTATGGCCTGTAAAGACACTGAGAAGGTCAACTAAAGTGAAATCACTAATGGGTTTTAATGGAACTACCCAAAAAATATAGAAGGCCTTGCATTCATTCATCCATCATTTTATTTAGTGATTGGCTTGCTAAATGACACTAGCAAATTAGGTGTCCAATATTCCATCCCTTGATTTAAAGGGGTGTATGTGATTCCAAGTAGAGGTATGATGATAGCGACTAATGGTTGAATGTGCTTTATGAATCTCATGGTTTAAGGAATACAACAAACTCAGTTGGTAGAAGAAACCAAATTATTATGTTAAGTGGTGGTTTAGCGTTGATCACAAACTCTAGAACTCGACTCTAATCCTCAATGGTTTTCGAAATATTTCCAAATTTGGATAGAATTTGAGTGCTTATACTTATTGGAAGTGATCACAAATGGATATTTGAAGATGACCACGAACTATGGTACCTAGCTCTAAGGATCAACATTTCCAAACAAATTTCCAAATTTGGCTAGAAAATGATGTCCTTTAGTAATTGGAAGTTCACATTGATATGTAAACCATTATGTATATTCCACTATATAGTTCATCACAACATATATCATAAAATTATACCTAATAATATGAAATTTATAGTACGAAAATTATATATTTCTTATACTTATATATTTATTAAGTTATAGTTTCATGCATGCAATATGTAAAATGCATAGAATAGAGAACAAAAAAATACAATGAGTCGTACCCATAATAACATAGGATATACATTGTGAAACACTTTTGGGAGAAAACTAGTCTAGAAGGTGAGGTTACTATGTTGTCTCTCTTAATGGAAAATGTATGCATGTACAATGAATTTATGCCTATGGCTCATGGGTTGCTACAATGCATAGGGATATCCACTTTTACATGAATAATGAGGACTGATATGGCATCCTCTCGAATTATGGTGGTAAAAGAAGGAAGGGAAACTTTTGAGTGGAATATCTTTTGCATATGTATTCTAATTGAGGAAATTATTATGTCATTGGAAAGGTATTTGTTGTTAGAATATAATAATAAGGTGTGTTGGTTCAGTAGGAAAGTTTTACCACCACATAAATGTGATTTGATGCCTCAAATTACTTCGAGATGTTTTTAGACCCCAATTTTCTAAACTAGGTCATTCTAGTAAAAATGGTCCTTTAAGCAAATTCCTCCATGTTGTGCATTCTAAAAGCATCAATATGGATGAAAAAAATATAATGATCCAATCTAGATAAAATAAGCCCTTTTTGGAGGCTTTTTGTCACCAAAGTATTCTACTAAATGAGGCGAGGAAGTATTTACTCTACCTTCTCTTAAGTGTATTATTTCGCTTTACCTAGAAGTTTTCCGTTCAATCCAATCTACCAGAGATCATGTTATCCCAATCTTATATTCCTATACCTATTTTGAAAAAAATTATGCTCTATCAACTCTAACTAATAATATTGTATCAAATCCTCTACAGAAGGTAGGAAAAATTCCTCCTCCTAATGTAGTATGCAAGTATCAATGAGCTTTAGATTCTCTACATTCACTATTATAAAAATGCACATATATGGTGGAATAATGAGTCTTTAAGAATCATCTCCCACCTTCTCCAATATCTCAAATGGACCATATCATAGAGCCTTTTTTTCTTACTAGTATCCTCTAGCCTCTCCATATTCAACTATAACCATACTATGTTTCCCATTGTGAAGGAATTCACTATTTTGTGTTGAGCATGCCTCGCCTTATATTTTTCCTATGTGTATAGTGTATCTTGTAACTCTATACGGATTTTCTTGATTTTATCAATATTTTTTTCTTCCTTTAACGAATCTATTGTAAGATCCTTCCTAACTCTTCCTTAGTTCCAGTATGCAATATCTAAAGGCGAAGGCGGAAAATATCCAAAACAAGTCTCAAATCATGACATACTAGTAGAAATGTGGACTATATTTATAAAAGTGTTATGTATATATATATATATATATATAATTATATATTATATATATATTATAATTATATATATATATATAATTATATATATAATATATATATATATATTATATATATATATATATATCTATATATATATATCTATATTATCATAATATTATAATGTTTCACATCATAGGTCTTGATATGATTTTGATTGTAACCCCTTAAAAGTTGCACCAAATTTCTAATGACTACTTCTTTCTCCCCATCTATATGTGGATCGAATGTTGTAGGTCTCTTCAAATTCATGTCCATGTTATTCCATTATGTTTTCCAATACACACTAAAAAATATTATATACCTATCTGAATTATGCTCATTGGTATCCCAAATTTCCCCAAAACCTATACCAAGAACAATTTTACTATTTATTTCACACTTATGGTTTTTTTACAAGGCATCAAAATACACATTTTCTTCATCCTATAAACTAGATTTTTGGTAAACCTCCAATAAATTCCATGGAAATGATTTCCCAAGGATGAGTGGGTATAATTAAGGGATGATACAACCCTTGTTTCTTGTTACAATGCTTGCTAGTACAACAAATAATGCATCCTCTTAGTATCCTAATTACATATCCTTATATCTTGGGCTAATACACTTAAATTTACAAGTTGGAAAATATTTTTCCTAAACCAAATTACCTTGCAACCTTGGAAGTGTGGGCCTCTCTAGTTAGCTACAGTCTCTCACTTTTAGTAACAAAGAATTTATCCAGCTCGTAATGTAATCCATCTTGGAGATGGTACTCAACTATGATTATGTAGATGTCTCTAGATCTAAAACTATTGAAACATCTCATTTCATCTATAAACTTATGTGGATATTATACTGGACATTTCATCACAACAAATATGCTAATATTATATTAAAAATATGAGATTTTACAATATTACAATTTTATTTAATTTCTAGATCTGTAAAAGTAACTGTAATTAGTGCATGCATGTAAAAGTAAATCATGCAGAAAAGTAGAGAATGGCAAAATAAGCTCACACATAATACACAAGATATGCTCTATGGGAAACCCTTTCAGGAGAAAAGCTAGTTCGAAGGTGAGGTCACTTCGCTCTGTTTCTCTATATGGAAATATTGCTGCAGATAGAAAGAAGTAATGTTTGTGGCCCGTGGGTTGCTACAATGCATAAATCCTCTCGATGTTCTCTACCTCCTATCTCTCCTAGCTATCTTTGCTCATCTATGGAACAAAATTCTCTCGAAAGAATGGAATGCTTCTACCTCCTAATTGTTTGGTTATAACACATCCTGATAGCCTACTAGTGCTTAATTTTTGCTACATCAACTCTTAAATAGAGTTAGAAAATAGACTCTTCTAGATTCTTTTACATCACAAACATGTAGCTAGTCCATTTTACACGAATAATGGGGTTGATGCAACATCCTCCCTAACTATAGGTGTGAAAACGGGAATGTCAACTTCTGAGTGAAATAACTTTTGCATACGCACTCTGATTGACGTGATTCTTGTGACGTTGGAAAGCTCTCTGTGTGTAGAATATCGTAAAAAGGTGAAGAATTTAAGTGGAAACGTTTCACCCCCAAAAACCATCATTTGATGCCTCAAAACACCCCCAAAATGTTTCAGACTTTATTTTTCCAAATTGGGTTCTACTAGTAAAAATGGTCATGTGAGTTGATTCCTCCACTTTTTCCACTCCAAATTCATTGAGATGGATGAAAAAAAATATAATTATGCAATTTGAATAATCATTGAAGTCTTGATCCCTATATATGGCTCTCTATATGCATCATGGGTGAAACACTTCATGAACATCATATTTCCTAAAACCTTGATCTTTGATGTGAATGGCCTTGAAAACATGTCCATCAACTTGTTTATGTTTCCCTTATTATACTTGATCACTAAATGAAATTGTTGTAGAATCCCCATCCACTTGCAATGTCTAGTTTGGTGTGGCTTACCATTAGCATGCCAATACTATAGCAGCTAGAGATCTATGTGCATTAGGGAATATATTTCCTTGTTATAGATAGGTTACTTAAAAAATACCCAATAAAATACTTCAAAACGGTAGCATACAAGCCTTCTTCCTTGTATCAAAATTGCTACGATAAAATACCCACTCACATCTGTATTCACTTGCTATGGATTCTAAAAGTTGGTTAATGCTAGAACTAGTGCTTGATTTATCCTTTTTGTTAACTTCTCAAAGATCATCTATTATCACTTTAGGTAGTGGAAGCCATTTCCACTTGTTATTATGGTACGGATTAGTGTTGCTATTGCTAAAAGCAAGGCTATGAATTTCCTTAGGTACTATACATCCCCAAAAAAATCTCAACTTTAGAAACATTAGTAGGAACCAACCACTTCATGATGGCCTCCATATTTGTAAGATCTAACTTTAGCTCTTCTCCACATGTGACATGCCCCATATTCACCAAAGGCTATTGCAGAAAATCACACTTCATGAAATTTTGTTCTAGCTAGTTCTTATTCAATTTCTCTAGAACCTTTATCAATTGTGATATGTGCTCCTCCTAGGAAGCATTGTATAATATGACATCATTCAAATAGAAAATAACACAAGAATCCATAAAATGGAAAAATATATCATTCGTTAACCTCATAAACATAGCTAGTGCACTACATAGGAAAAAAACATGACTAACCACTCATACAAACCTTGCCATGTTTTGAAGGAAATGTTGTAGGTATCTTCTTCTCTGACTTGAACTTGGCGATATCCAAATTTTATGTCTAGCTTGGTGAAGTATTTCACTTGTTGCAACTAATCTAGCAAATCATCTATCCATTGTAGGGGTACATATTCTTGAGCATAATTTTCCTTAAAAATCTATAATCAATACACATCCTCTAAGTCCCATACTTCTTTTGCTTAATGATGATGGGTGACCCATCAAATCACACCCTATTCCACTAGTTGTCACAAGTTCTTATTTACCTCACTTTCTTATATAATGGACTACCTATAAAACCCTATGTTTAGTAATGGGGAGTCTAGAAATAGCTAGATCTCATGCTCCACTTCACTTTTTGGCAGTAGACCTCTAGGATCATGGCACACATATTTGTATGCTTGTAGTGACTCTTCTACTTTCTATTTTTATTTCGAAGTACAACCCTTCAAGGGTTATTTTTATCTCACTAACTCTTCTAGTGATTGATTTTCTCTTAAAAATAATAAAACATAATTCTTTGTAACACCCTCTTCCCACATCTACCTAAGTAATCAACCAACCAGGGCAAACATGTGATGAGAGGCTACTATGATCTTATTCAAACTCCTAGGTCAACTTAAGGAAGCGGATCCAACAAAACACAATCAAACTTACCATCCACACATCCTACAGAACCTCTAGGAGCTACCCCACCTTTCCAAGCGACCCACCCCTGATGAAAATCAATAGCCCAAGGATCTAGAGCCCCATTCACTCCCTTGCCAAGCCCTCAAAGTGATTGTGGGTCCCAGTTTCTCCCATGAACATGTTTGAGTGTGATTGTGGCCTTTTTCTACTTGTGCTATGCTAGCGATTGCGATATTTATGGCTAAATTCCAAGGCTAGAACTTAGTCACAGCCCAAAAATTTGTGGAATTTACAGAAATGAAAAGAAACATAGAGACAAAGATGCCAATGAAAATTCTTGAACAAAGACTTGACTCAACCCCTACAAGCCATGATAGGCATTTTGTGAAACATGTCACAAATATGCATTCTACAAGTCATACTAATAAATTTGAGCATATGGGTCTTATAATTATCTGAGAATCACTAAGGAGCATTGATGCCTTATCAAATTAGCTACATTATCATCTATTAGCTCATAGATTCATTGCTCAATCATTTACAAATCAAACATGATGAGAACCGTACATTTTCACTGTCATAAAACATATTCATAAACAACATATAAAAAATAGAAATAATGAGGATACAATAACCATAAATGCGACATATAATTCAATAGTTTTGAACAGAAAATGCGAAGGAAAGGAACTCTTATTAATGAATGTAAAAGCCAACCCGGTATGGTAATACCACATTCCACCCAACCATATATTGGTTGATCCAAATCTCTCTTCAACCAATCACCTTCGTACCATATTCTAGCCATGAACGTGGGACTCAAACTAAAAGAACCATCCAAGAACCCCTGAACCCCACATTCCAATTCAAGGGTCACTAGGCTAGTGAATTTACTGCAATCCATATTCTAGTTTAGTGATCATTAGGCCATGTGTTATTTCATTCAAAGATCCACCTCACTCAACTTCAAATCCATCTGGCAATCCAGTTCAACCGAAACATGAGAACCCCATCACACCATGGCTATCCGAAAATGGAAAGCTAAGGCTCAAGAACAATGTCACACCTGGAAAAACTCATGCCCATGAGAACATGAGAACCAAGAACACGCATCCATAACCATGCATGCCAAAACTAGCAAGGAAGTCACACATTCAAATCGATACCTGCAAAAAATATCATTATAGCTACTAGATCCTGCTCTTCCTTTCTTGACCCTTTGCTTCATCTTTACCTTATTTTCCTTTCTTGATGCAATGATGTATTGCTATAAGAAATATGTAAGTGTCCAAGAGTGTGTGAGAGAGAATAGAGAGAGAACTCCAAAACAGAACTGACCAAAAGCTATGAACTGATCCTCAGAAACCTTTTTATTAATGTGGCCTCTATTTTCTTCATTTTCCATTATTTTCGTTCATTTTCCTCTCACATGCAACTTGTGACCTTTCACCTCCCTTTTCTCCTAATTTCCATTATTTTCATAAATAAATTGCCTTATTTCTATTTTTCCTTTCAAAATCCTTTCCCATTTCCTTTCCTAATTTCCTTAGTCATAATAACCGAAATTTCCTTTATTAACTTTTATTACATGGAATTTTCACCAGGGCTGTTATAGAACCCTCCCCCTTGGTGGAACAACATCTTCAGTGTTCAATGACACCTACAACCAATAATTCTGTTGGAAGAAAAAAATATTGCCCATGGAGATTTATAGCTTAGCTCGTTGTAGTATTTATAATGATCAACATGAACAGAAGAACATCAACATGACAACTTAATAACATAACAATCATACTTACATGACCCCAATACCTCTTATTGGATCTTTATGTCACAACTCATAGGGGTATTTACATCCATATACATATGTACATATACCAAAACATATATCAAGGATATTCGCTCAACCAACGAATAAAGAAGCATACATAGCCAACATCTGATCCACCATCTTCTGTGTAGCTTCATTGGGCCCAAAGTGCTTCCATTTGACTTTCACTTGCTTAATTGCTCAGTTCCAGAGCATGAGCACCTTTCTCTACAGTATACATTAAGGTTTCAGCTAGAATTATCCATCTGGATCCACCTACAATATAAACCAGGAAATCACATGATCAACATCTTTAACATACTTCTTAACCAATGACACATGGAAAACATCATGGAATTTCACTATCGGAGGTAGTGCAAGTCGATAGGCTACTGGTCTAATCCTTTCAAGAATTTGAAAAGGTACACAAAATTGAGGTGCCATCTTGGCACATGTTCTAATCTGTAAGGAGCTCTTCGTTGGCTTGATGCACAAGTACACCTATTCCCCGAATTGAAAGTCCTTAAACAACCTGTTTTGATCTGCATAGAATTTTTTCTTGTAATGTGCTTGCTTTAGATTCTTCTTGATTACTTTTATTTCGTTTTCCATTTATACTAACATTTTGATCTAATCAATACCCTTTTCACTGGGACACTCCAACTTATGGGATTATTACAAATCCACCTATATAATGCCTCAAACAAACTCATCCTAAGTGATTCTTGGTAACCATTATTGTAAGCGAACTCAACCAATAGAACTTACTCCTCCCATATCCTCTATTGATGCATAACATACATCTTCCACATGTCTCTAGTGTCATGTTCACCTTCTCTGTCTATCCATCTTTCTGTGGATGATAAGTTGTACTAAAGGCCAAATATGTACCTAAACCTTAAAATAACTACTTCCAAAACTTGGAAGTGAGCTTTGAATCCTTATCTAACACAATATTCTTCAGAACACCATGCAATCTAACCACATATTTGACGAATATTTGTGCCACATCACTAGATGAATACGTAGTATTCACTGGACTGAAGTGTGCTACCTTAGTCAACCTGTCCACAACAACCATGATGGAATCATGCTATCTAGATGTACTTGGCAAACCTGTAATAAAATCCATGGAAATTACCTCCCATTTCCATTATGGAATCATAATCAGTTGTAGTAGTCCATCTGGATTCCTATACTATGCCTTTACCTGGTGCTAGTCCAAACATCTAGCCACAAACGCTTCCACATCCTTCTTCAGATTCAACCAATAATAAAAATTCTTTATTGTTGTCAATGTCTTTTTCTAGCTTGGGTAACTTGAATATGATTTAAATTGAAACTCCCTCAAGATAATATTCTTGAGCTCATTGATGTCTAGCACATATATCCTATCCCTAAGTCCGATAAATCCATCTGCTGAGAGATGATAGTTTACATCCTGTGCACCTGCACCTGTACCTGTACCTATACTTGTGCCTATACCTGTACCTATACTCCCTTGTAACCTATGCATAAGCTTGCTATGCATGTTATCTTGCTAACCTTCCTGTAAAATCTAATCCTGTAATCTTTTCCTATAAGAACTGACAACTTTAATGTGATTTATTTGTATCTACCTGCTAAGATGTTAGCTCCCTATAATACTAGTTATTTCCCCATTACTATTGTCATTGTATCCTTTATTGTTATTGTTGTGCCCCTATTGTCCCCATATTATTATTATTGTGCCCCATAGAATACCACTATTGTTATTTTTGTGTCTTTATATTATCACTGTTAGGTCGGCTTGGTTATATTGTGCCCCCTTAGTCTCCTATATATAGAAAGGAGTTTTTGTCATTTTAATAATCCAAGAATTGTTCATTTTTGTAATGTAAAGGAGATGTCCCCCTTGAAGAGGCTGAATTATAAGGCGCTGATCTATTTTTTTTTATCTTTTTGTGAGTTGGTTTCCTAACATTTGGTATCAGAGCTTTGGATTCTAGGGTTTCGCTGCTCCAAATAGGCCATCGTGGAAATTTCACTACAACTTTTTTCTATGATGTTTCAGAAGTGTAAAAAGAAAACCCATTTGAGACGAAATTGCATCGAAACTCTGGCCTGAATTTCATAGCTTGTCTTGCTATATTTTTAGATATATGATTTGAGGAAGTTAGGTTTTTTGCAAGCTCCATAATTTAAGCTAAAACAGGTCATAGTGGGATTTTCACTATAATGCTTTCACTACGAAGTTTCAGAAGATAAAACAGAAATACGTTTCAGAAGAAACCAGTCTGGACCTTGGCTCTGAATTTTAGATCCTGTCTCACTATATATTCGAAGATATAGTATCAGGAAGTTAGGGTTTTTGCAGACCCCCGAGTTACATTCCAAATAGGTCATCATGGGAAAATTGTCATAACTATTTCTCTGAGCATCAGATTTAAATTTCATAGGAAGTTATGGAAAGAGGGTGGACAATAATTTTGTGTATATATTTTTCATATCCAAAGGTCAAAACAATGACACGTGGCACTTCATACAAGTTCTCTCTTTGGAAAAGGTATATAATTAGGTCATTTTGGGAGATTGTGCATAAATATTTCTTAGAGAATCCAATTTCGATCAGATTGGTGGCATTAGAAAGAGGACATAGAGGAATATGATAGATCACAATTTTACAACTGGAAGAGTTGAAATTATAGAAATACATCAGATTCAATATCAGGCTCCTACAAAGTGAAAAAAAAAGGTGTGTATTTTTTTTTTTATATTTTTGCATAAGCTTGGTTTGAAAAATTAGCTTGAAGTAATTCAAAGGGCATAGCGAAGCATTATTATTGGTAATTGATGCCCCAAAGAAAGAAAATAAGAAACTTGAAAGATCCAGCATGACTCGTGAAGAAGAGGAAGAAATGCAACATGATATATGAAAATTACAAGACCAAGTACAACAAATGTCACTTGCACAAAAAGTAACAAAAGCTAAGATGGATGATTTAAAGAAAGATGTAGAAGCTAAGATAAACGGCTTAAAGAAAGGCGTGGAAGCTAAGATGGATGGTTTAAAGAAAGGTGTAGAAGCTAAGATGAGTGGTGTGGAAGCTAAGATGGATGGTTTAAAGAAAGTCATAGAATCTAAGATGAATGGTGTGGAAGCTAAGATGGATGGCGTAGAAGCTAAGATGGATGGCATGAAAACTAAGATGGACGATTTGAAGATAGATTTGAAGACAGGCATGGAATATTTGAAGACAGATTTGACAAAGTTTCTACAAGAAATTCTTACTAATGGCGAAAGGGTAGTAAAGGAAGCTCATGATGAGAACAAAATAAATGTTAATCATGATTTCATAGACTCTAACTTTGGATCTAAGAACCACCATGTTCCAAAGATTGATATGAGGAAGTTTGATGGCAAGGATCTCAGAACATGGATACTGCAGATGGAGCAATTTTTCAATCTCCATAATGTGCAAAACACAGAAAAGGTACACATTGCAACTTTATATTTGGAACCAAATTAGTTTGTATGGTATTGATGCCTTTGCACTCCTAAACAAATTGCCACTTGGGCTATTTTTACAGATGAAATGATATCAAATTGTGAGGATACAAAAAGAAACACTTTTTTTAGCCAATTGATAAATCTCAAACAAAAGGGTTGAATGATGGAGCACATTGAGGACTTCAAAAAATTGAATATAATGGTAAAATACATTCCAGAGGAGCATAGGATTGATATGTTCATAGGGACTTTAAAAGATAACATCCAACACGAGGTTCACCTTTGGGAAGTAGATTCATTGGAGAAGGCATTCAGGTTGGCAAGGAAAATGTAAAGCAAAATTATGGCAACAAGGAAGCTTACCACTCACAATCATAAAGATGGAAGTGTTGCTTCCCCTAGCCATCCACAAGCTGCAAGGTTGACACCACAAAAATTGGAATAAAAAAGTGCAAAACGAATTTGTTACAGTTGTGATAGAAAATACAATAAAGGTAATAAGTGTGCTAAGAAGAAATTATTTTACATAGATTGTGAAGAGGAGGAAGAAAAGGAACAAGAAACATCAAAAGAAGAGGATATACACCAGGAACAAACCCTAGAAAAAGAAGAAATGAATCTGACCATATCTTGTAATGCATTGACTAGAATTACCACTCTTCAAATTATCAAGATAGAAGGGAATATCAAGAAGAAAAAGGTAATAATGTTGATTGATTCAGGAATTACCCATAATTTTATTCATTATAAGATAGCCAAAGAATTGAATTGCTTCCTATGTCCAGCACCAGAGTGTCAAGTGATGGTTGAAAGTAGAGGAATCATAAATTGCTTAGGAAAGTGCCATAATATCAAGCTATCCATGGGAGAATATGTATTGAATAGCCCAATTCTTTCCATTTCAATGGGTGGTACTGATGTTGTACTAGGAGTCCAATGGCTACAATCCTTGGGTACATTAGCTTTTAATTTTCAAGAATATTTCTTGAAATTCTCTTCAGATGGAAAGGAAGTTGAATTAAGGGGTATCGTAGGGAAACCGGGAAGAGAATCAACACTAATGGAATGACAAAGCTTCTAAATAAAGAACAATGAGGCATAATTGCACAATTAAGTTCACTAGAGGTTCCCACATATAAATCATCCATTTCTCCAGATCTCTAAAAAGTCTTGGACAATCATTCCAAGGTATTTGAGACTCCCAAAGGCCTCCCACCTATTCGTGATCATGATGATGCTATCAATTTGTTTCCAGGAAGTGTTCCTCCAAACATCAAGCCTTACAAATATCCTTGTGTCCAAAAGAGTGAAATTGAATGTATGGTTGCAGAAATGCTAGGGGCTGGTATAATTCAACCTAGTCAAAGTTCTTTCTCTACTCCAGTAATATTGGTTCACAAGAAGGATGGATCGTGGTGCATATGTCCAGATTATAAGAAGCTCAACAAACTCACTATTAAAGATAAATTTCCCATTCATAACATTGATGAATTATTGGATGAATTACATGGATCAACTTACTTCACCAAGTTGGAATCTTCGTCTTAGGATATCATCCAAATTAGAATTAGAAGACTGAAGCCATTCCAAAAACAACATTTAGAACTCATGAGGGTCATTATGAATTTTTAGTCATGCCTTTTGGCCTTACCAATGCACCTTCTACATTTCAAGGTTTGATGAATTCCATTTTGAAACCCTTCCTTATAAAATTTGTGTTAGTATTTTTGGATGATATACTAATCTACAACAAGTCTTGGCAGGATCATGTCAAACACGTTGACATGGCGCTCAAACTATTGGAGGAGAAACAATTATATGAAAAAATGCCCAAATGTTTCTTTGGAGTACAAGAAGTGGAATATCTAGGTCATATTGTATCTCATGAAGGCGTTAAGGTAGACCCTAGCAAAATTAAAACCCTTAAGGAATGGAAAATCCCCACATCCATAAAGCATCTACAAGGATTTCTTGGGTTGATAGGGTATTATCATAAGTTTGTTAAGAATTATGGGAGAATATCATCACCTCTAACAACATTATTGAAGAAATATGCATTCTCATGGACTCCAAAAGCAATGAAGGCCTTTAAACAACTTAAAGAGGCAATGTACCAAGCACCAGTCTTAGCTACACCGAACTTCACAAAAACATTTATTGTGGAATTTGATGCCTCAAGAAATGGAATTGGTGTTGTTTTAATGCAAGAACAAAGACCCATTTCTTTTGAAAGTCATCCAATCAAAGGAAAGTATTTATACAAAGCTATTTATGAGAAGGAAATGCTGGCAATACTACATGCACTTAGGAAATGGCGACCCTACCTAATGGGAACACACTTCAAGGTCAAAACATATCATGATAGTCTTAAATACTTTTTGGAACAAAGATTATCTTCAAAAGAGCAGCAAAAATGGGTCACAAGGATGTTGGGATATAACTTTGAAATCATCTATAAAAAAGGGAAGCAAAATGTTGTGGCAGATGCACTCCCAAGAAAGGATGAGGATGTTGAAGCATTTCTTTGCGCCATTTCTATTATCCAACCAGATTGGATAAACCAAGCAAGGGGTGAATGGAAGAATGACGAGGAAGTGTGGCCACTCATTCAAAACATACAACAAGATCCCAGTACATCTTATACATTTAGATAGAAAAATGATTCGTTATGGTACAAGGATTCATTATACCTATGTAAGAATTCCCAAGTAACACAAAATATTCTTAGGGAATTGCATACCTTTACCTTAGTAGGGCACTCAGGATTTCTAAAAACGTACCACAGGGTTAAGAAGGATTTTTTTTGGGATGGCCTTAAATCGGATATTCAAAATTTTGTGGCAGAATGTTTGGTTTGCCAAAAAATTAAAGTTGAAACAATTAAGACTGGGACTATTACAACCCTTATCCATTCCAAGCCAACATTAGGATGAGGTTTCAATGGATTTTATCATAGGTTTACCCAAGTCTAAAGGAAAGAGTGTTATCTTGGTGGTAGTTTATAGACTTACCAAGTATGCACACTTTTGTGCATTATCTCATAAATTTAAAGTGAGTACAATTTCTACTACATTTATGGAAACAATTCAAAAACAACATGGAAACCCAATGATTATTGTAAGCATCAGAGATCCCATTTTCACTGGAAACTTTTGGACAGAATTATTTTCTTGTCTTAGGACTCAGTTAGCTCATAGCTCATCTTATCATCCTCAATCTAATGGGAAAATTGAGATAGAAAAAAAATGTTTGGAAGGATATCTTTGTTGCTTTGTATCTGATAAACACACACAATGGGTCAAATGGTATTGCCTCTAGCTAAATGGTGGTATAAAACTTCCTTCCATACTGCAACAAAAATGACCCCATTCATGTCACTTTATGGATATCATCCAACATCCATCACATCATATTTAAGAGAAAATTCTAAGGTTTAAGCAATGGAAGATCACATCAAGCATCAACAACAAGTTCTCCATCCCTTAAAGGATAACCTTATCTTGGTGCATAATAGAATGAAACATCACACATATCAACATCACAACGAAATAAGTTTTGATGTGGGTGATTGGGTATTCCTACGGCTACAACCATATAAACAAATGTCCCTCACGCAAGCTAAGAAGGATAGTAAATTATCACCAAAGTATTATGGTCTGTACAAGGCATTGCAAAAGATAGGTACTATGGCATACAAATTTGAACTTCCTCCAGCTTCCCGAGTGCACCCAGTTTTCCATGTTTCATCCTTAAAGAAGGTTATAGATGACAAGGTTCCAGTTCAGACAATATTGCCAAAACTTGACGAGGAAGGAAAAATCATATTGGAACCTAAAGTAGTGAAAGAAACAAGAACTTGACAACTACGAAATCGATCAATTTGAGAGTATCTCATCTGGTGGAATAACTTACCCGTTGAAGATTCCACATGGGAGGATGAGGACAACACTTTTTTGAAGGAGATGGGCATGTTAGGTCCCTCTAATACTAGTGGTTCCCCCATTACTGTTTTCATTGTATCCCTTATTATTATTGATGTGCCGCTATTGTACCCATATTGTTATTATTGTACCCCATAGAATCCCACTGTTGTTATTTTTGTGCCTTTATATTATTATTGTTAGGTCGGCTTGGTTATATTTTGTCCCCTTAGACTCCTATATATAGAAAGGAGGTTTTGTCATTTGAATCATCCAAGAATTGTTCATTTGTGTAATGTAAAGGAGGCTGCCCCCTCGAAGCAACTGAATTCTAAGGCGTTGATCTATCTTTTTATATTTTTATGAGTTGGTTTCGTAACATAAGAGCATCTCAAACTATGCTCTCTTTACCCTTGATGTACCTAATCTCAAAGTGAAACTCATTGATCATGGCCAGTAATATAGCTTGCCTTGCATTTAGATTCAGTTGGTCAAACAAGTATCTCAACCCACTGTGATCACTCATCAATACAAACCTCTAGCCAAGAAGATAGTTCCTCCACATCTTCAACACATGAATGATAAGTTCAAACTCAATATCATGTGTTAGATAGTTCTTCTTGTGTTTATTTAGTTTTCGTGACTCGTAACATACTATGTGTCCCTCCCGCATAAAGACTCCATGATATCTCTTATATTCTCTAGATCTATTGTTATGCCTTCCTTGGAGACCACATGTCCCAAGTAATATACCTCTATCTGAAAGAAGCTGCACTTATTGAGCTTAGCATACAACTAATGCTCGGCATGCTCTTCCTCATTCTTAGAATATATCAAAATGTCATCAATGAATAAAATGAAAAACTTGTCAATATAAGGATGCTATACACTATTCATCAAGCACATAAAGGTAGCTTGACCATTATTCAAACCAAATGGAACTACAACAAACTCATAGTGCCCATACCTAGTCCAGAAAGTTGCCTTGTAAATATCCTCTTCCTTGATGCATACCTGATGATATCCGGATCTCAAATCAATCTTTAGGAATACTATTAATTCCTTTAACTGATTGAATAAGTCATTAATCATCGGCAATGTATGTTGTTTCTTGATGTTCACCTTGTTAAATTTCCTATAATCAATGCATAATCTGAGAGTACCATCTTTCTTCTTCACAAACAATACTAGTGCACCCCATGGTGATAAGGCTTGTCCTAATGTATCCCTTGTCAAGAATTTCCTTCAATTGCAGCTTCAGCTCTACCAACTATGGAGTGCTAATCTTGTATGGTGCCTTTGATGTTGGTGCTACCCTTGGTATGAACTCCGTGGAGAAGTTTGCTTCTGTATGAGGCATAAAATCTGGGATATTTGCTAGAAACACATCCTCAAACTATTATAAAATCGGGTACCAGGTCAATATATTTGCATCCTCATGCTCCTTACCTTTATTACTAGAAATGTGTACTGCAAATAATGCACACCCTTTTCTACGACTGCATTTTTCCTGCATAGTTGTCACCATCCTTCCTAATGTTTCTTTCTTCTTACCCTACAAGATTCTTTGCTCCCCGTTGTCTTCCAAGGACTCAATGCCTTTATCGTAGCAATCCACTTTGGCCCTATGAATATATGCCAGTCTATACCCAAAAGAATACTATATCACCACAATGGTAATACGTTCAAATGTGTTGAGGTAGGCATAAAATTCAAATTAATTGCACAAGCTCTTACTCAATGATAAACTCTCTTCTTAGTCCCTATAACCAATTGCACTACCTAAGATTCTACATGAAATTATTTATTAAAAACACACTTATCTAGCAAGTAAGGGTTAACATAACTATAATTAGATCCACAGTCAATCAAAATAGAAACAAATTGATCACAAAGCTTACTGTCCATCTCAATGATAGATGCTTGATGATCTATCTACCTATTATCTAGTGTTGCATAGATCTGAGGAAATCTTTGCCCAACATCCCCAACAGTCCACGAGTCATGTGCATTATAGATATGAGGCCTACCACCCTGATTCTATAGACAATCCCTCTTAAGATGCTCCTTACCACAAGACAAACACTCCAACCATCCTATACCATCACCTCTATTCTCTTGTTGTGTTCCATGTCCCTATTTAGATGCACTGAAATTCTTATGTGTTGCAACATTCTCTTTTTCTTTTGCTTTCTCAGGCTCCATTCTTTTCGTATGCCATTTACCTTTACTTTTATCTTTCCCTTGCCATCCTTTCTTATATTTTGTCTTATGCTTTGACTGTTCATACAAATGCTTTAGTTTCCCAATAACATACTCAAGTGATCAAGGCTCATCATACTTAATCCGATCTCTAAATTCTAATGGAAATCCACTAACAAGTCTTTGAAATTTATCCTTTTCATCTTTAAGATACAGTACATATCTCAATATCTCTAAGAACTTGGTCATATACTCCTCATCTATTACCAATCCCTTGAATTCATGAAGAGTCTCTTGAATTCATGCCAACTCAACTCCTCTATCCTGATGTCTCTGACCCATTTTATACCTTCCCACAAGATAATGGCTTTCCTTTGAGGTTGAAGATAGTTATTCTGGCCTTCATATTCTCCCTATACTCATGCAACTCAAAGAACCTATTCATGCCAAGTAACTAAGCCTTTGAATCTTTAGGTTTCTTCAACTCTCCTCCAAGTGTAGGTGGCTTCGCTTTCTTAAAATCATCCAACAAATATCCCCTATCATTATTTCTATAAGGGTGATAACAATGATGATCATAGTGCATGTCAGAACCAGAACTACAATAGTACTTGTGTCCACCACCTCTCCTGTCCGAAGTATCCATGAATCTACCATATATTATCATGTCATATCTATCTAACCTATGATCACCATGAGACCTACTACCATATGCTCCATTAGTCCCATGCCCTTGTCCATAGCTGATCTGGAGTGGTCTCTGTCTTTGCAACTCTGACAAATTTTGATGAATTACTGCATTGACTTCTGCTTGTTTCTCTTGTGCCTGCATGATTATGTCATTATCTAGTTTAGAACCCCTTATTTCTTCCTTCAAACTCCATCATGTATCTACTAAGTCAGAAGAGTGCCCAACGAATCATCTGATTCATAGGGATAATCTTTGTAGTCTACAATCTTACTAGTCATTTTGATCTCTTCCTACAAGGCACATTATGTCAGCTAAACTAAATCATAAAAAAACCAACGTACCTTATTATAACTCAAGGAGGATATCACACCTATAAGACGGACTAAATTAGCACAACACATATATAAACATAATCATATCAGTATTTACTCATCATCTCAAGCATTATCCACTCATCAATGCATGACCATTCCGACCACACATCATGACCTCATGAATGGAAACAATAATCATACCATTGTATGCATAGTAACATATAAATGACACACATGCATATATATTACAAACAAACATTGACATGCATATCCAGTTTATAACCAACATAAACTCATGATAGACACATCCAACAACAACAACATTAACATTTCACATGGCAACACCAATGAAACCATAACTAGAACCATGCATACGCAACCAATACATAGACCACAACCATTAGAACACATATGCAACTGCCCATCCAATCCAAAAGGTGAACCATGCTCTAATACCACTATGTAACACCCTCCTCCCACATCTACCCAAGTAACCGACCAACCAGGGTAAACATGTGATGAGAGGTTACTATGATATGATTCAACCTTCTCTGCCAGTTTAAGGAAGTGGAACTGACAAAGAAAAACCAAACTTACCATCCACACATCTTACAAAACCTCAAAGACCTACCCCAATTTTCCAGGTGACCCACCCCGGAGGAAACTCAGTAGTTCAAGGATCTAGAACCCCAGTCACTCCCTTGCCAAACCCTCAAAGCGACCAAGGGTCCCAATCACTCCCATGAGCCTGCTTAAGTGCGATTTGAGCCTTTTTCTACCAGCGCTAATCCAACAAATGCAAGTTTTAAGGCTAAATTATAAGGCTAGCCCCTAATCACTACCTAGAAATTCATGGAATTTACAAAAATGAAAAGAAACATAGAGATAAATATGCCAATGCAAATTATTGAACAAAGACTTGACTGAACCCCTACTAGCCATGATAGGAAATTCATCAAACATCTCACAAATATGCATTCTATAGGTCATAATAACATATATGAGCATAAGCGTCTTATACTTATCTGAGAATTGCTAATAAGCATTGATGTTGTATCACATTAGTTGCATTATCATCTATTAGGTCATAGATTCATTACTCAATCATTTACAAATCAAGCATGATGAGAACCATACATTTTCACTGTCATAAAACATATTCATAACAAGCATAAAAATAACAGAAATAATGAGGATACAACAACCATAAATGCCGCATATAATTCAGTGCTTTTACACAAAAAATAGCAAGGAAAGGAACTCTTATTAATGAATGCAAAAGCCAACCCAGTATGGTAATACCACATTCCACTTGACCAAAGATTGGCTGAGCCAAATCTCTCTATTCAGCGAATCACCCTATGCCATATTCCAAGCAGGATTGCAGGACTCAAAACAAAATAACCAACCTGGGCTTCCCAAGGGTAAACCACCTCACTCTCATCAATAGAATTAAGCTTTACCACAATCCTCATGAGATCACTAGGCCATAAACAATCATGGATGCCACTAGATTTCTCCACCTACACCTTGAGGAATTTTCTTGTCTCCTATTCTTTGTGCTTTATCACAATCCACAGTCTGATCAAGGGATCGCTAGGCCATAATCAAGACACCACCCTCTAATATTTACCATATATCTAGCCATTCACCAGCAAGATTTCCTAGTCATGAACAAGGGCAACCACCCCTTGGCTTTACTTCACATCCCAGTATTAACCAGTTGAGGATTCCTAGAACCACCGAGGCACACAATGCCTAGATTTACTATAACCCACAGTCTGGTTCAGGGGTCACTAGGTCAGTGGCTTTACCAAAATGCACAGTCTAGTTCAAGGATCACTAGGACATGTGTTATTTCATTCAAATATTCACCTCACATAGCTTCAAACCCATCCAACAATTTAGCTCAATGAAGACATGAGAACCCCATCACACCATGGCTATCTGGAAATGGAAAGGCAAGGCTGAAGAACATTGTCATACCTGGAAGAAACCCATGCCCATGAGAGAGAAAGAACCAATAACACACATGCATAACCATGCATGCCAAAACTTGAAGTAATGTGCTAGATCAATTGGTACTCTACATACCTAATATGGTAAAATTGGGACATTGTGAGGGACCTTTTGAAATCATTCAACTTCATCACTAAAGGATCTCCTTGCAACCTCAAGGTCTCTGTGTGGATTCCTCGCCAAGTTAGGGCATGGTCATCTAATTCTAACTAAGTTAATTAAATATTCTCTTCCTCCTCTATATGATGAATGTTGAAATAAAACTCTAATTGCTACAACGAGTGGTTTTGAAACTAGGTTGACCTTTTTTATGTTCTTTCTTTAGCTTCATTTATATTTTTACTTGATCTCTTAATCTCCCCTTTGATGGAATCTATGTTTTATAACCCCCCTCTTCTTCAAAAATCCTAAGCTTATTAGGTCGGGCCACTGTGAGGAGGCTCACATTATGGTCTATCTATGCAACTTGTGCTTCTAGCCATGCAACCCTCTTGCCTATGTGATCATGATAGTTATTCACATATTCATTAGCCATGAATGGGGTTTTGTGACTTTTGGCTTAACCAATCTAGATCCCCTGCAACACATAATAATATTCCCAAATAAAGCTACTCTTATACCAATATGATCCATAAAATTCCATGGATTATTGCACTATATGGTTTTTCACAGTATATTTGATACAATTATACTAAAAAAGATGTAAATTATTTTTTCATAAATATTATGTTACAATTCCATGCAAGCAAAATACAAAATGTGAAAAATATAGGACAAAAAAAGAAAAATCCCTCACAACCATAATAAAACAAGGTTGGGAAACCCTTTTGGGGGAAAATCCACCTAGGGGGTGAGGTAGCTTTGATCTCTTTCTTTGAATGGAAAATGGATACAAGTACAAAGAAGTGAGGCTTGTGGCCTATGGGTTGCTAATATGCACAAACCCTATTTGTTTTCTTTCTCCATTTCCATTCTTTGTTGCTAAACACAAACAAATGTAATAAGAAGATTTGATAAATTCATGCGATTGCATTCTATTCAAAAGACGTACATATTAATACATAGTTTTATGACCCTGGGTTTTCATATTTCAAGAGGTCTCTTAGATTTCAATGACTATTGGAATTCCAACACACTAACCCTAAGGAATTAGGTGTGCAATATAAGTCCAAGAATTTGAGTTGGAATACAAAAGTGCATGGAAACTAATGGTTTGATATTTTGTACGAAATGGTGGTTTAAGGAATAACACAAACCAAATGAGATAGAATAACCTAAAGAAGTTCCTGGAACAATTTCGAATCTAGCTAGAAGTTGAAGTATTCTATGAACTAGAATTAATCATTGATGATGGTCTTATTTGGGTGGTGGTTTAAGGCTAACCACCAACCAATTATTACTCATCAAACATGAATCTATCTATATGTACAACTATGACTCTGGCACTAACAGATTGTGGCTCTCGTTTTCCTAATATTTCTTCAAAACTGGTAGTTGATCATCAATTCCCCATGTTAGATAGAAGGTGAGAAGACGAAGATATCTACACTACAAGACATGTCAATACTTGAGACTAAACTTGAAGGTATGACCAATATATCTTCTCTGTTATTAAATACCATTGCCAAGAAGTGATCTATCCATGTGAATCTTTGTTCTTGCAAGAGTCTTGTTTCTTGAACATTTGTTTGAATGATGAGTATGTTTACCACACTACTCACAAGGGTGAATATCAAAACATTGATCTCTCACATGGTAAACTTGATCCTAATGTTGGCATCTAAGAAACTAATTGATTATGGAAGTGGAGCAGGATGTTGAATGGGTAAGATCAATTGCCCTAAGAAACATGGCAGTATGAAACTAGATTATCTTAGAATATTTTGGAATGTGGAGGGATACAAAATTTTCATATCCGAGACTAGTTTTATTCTTCTGGCTAATAATTTCTCCTTATGATTTAATGATCGGCTTGGGAAGTGCAAGTTGAACTTCTGCATCTACATGTAAATATGTTTTTGAAATGGCCTCAATGATCTAGTGAATTTCTAGTCAGCTTCAAACTCAAAAAGGGAGTTATTCTAAACATACACAAGTTCAAAATGTTAATTCTTTTGTTTTAGCTCAGATTGTTATAGTTGTGACTCAAATTAGAAAAATTAAATCTTCTCCTATGGTTGTTATAGATAAATTTTAATATCAGTGAGGAGGCTTTGTTGATTTTGATGGTGTCACTAATAGTAAAGTGTATTTGAATATTTATTAATTCCTGTACTTCACCAAATCAATGCATTTCATAAAAATCTAATAGTGTTGGTTTCAACCAAAAAAATACACTTATTCACAACATGGTTCAATAAGTTACAAAAGAACTATTTGAGCATTACACATGAGTGTTGTGCATAAAAATCTGATAACTATATTCACATCACCACCAATAATGGCATAGGTTGGTAAGGAAATATATTAGCTTAATCAAATCATTCCCTTAATATCATCAAAACATCTTAAACATATTCTTCCATAAACATATACGTGTGTTATAATTTCTGTTTTCTGAAAAGGTAGAGAATGTGTGATATATATTTTTTTGTTTTCTAAAAATGTAGAGAATGTTGCTTCATTCTAAAGAGTTAAATCTTTTTTTGTAAATGGCAGAGCTAGGATCGATATAAGTCTAAAGAACTCTATTGGAAGGTTAAGAATATCCTCTTGCATGCATCTCAACAAAGTTTTGTAGCCTCTCTTGAAATGAATAATTACTTACCTATGTCTTCAAGTCTTGCATAGGGTTGATAAAATGAACAACCCAATCACCAATGTGTGAGAGACAATCCTTTTTCTGCCACAAATAGGACAGTACAACACTACAAAGGTGCACTCTAGACAATCATGCTGAGATGGAGGGCTTCTGAAAAAATAAGAATAAGAATAAGTTTCATGACCATCTCAGTTCCTCTATTTGAAATGACCAATAATCTAAGAGAATTCATACATCCAACATCAACACTACCCAACACTGTGTCAATAGTTGCACATAAATTCTTGGTAGATTTCCTTTCATAGAGCTAGGGATATCCATAGCTTGATTTTTGATATTTGTCCATTTACAATCTAGATTGATGGCCTCATAGAGTAGATTCATCACATGTCACTTACGCAAATGAATCAGATGAACTAATAGACTGCCTAGCTCCATAAATCAATTTACTGTGTTTATATCTATAACATTATTATTACCAATGGATCAATATCTTCACGACCAATTTACTCTTTCTCAGAGTCCTACTATTGAATTGAGAAAACTGATCTACACTACATTGGTTCAACTCCTTGAGATTCAACTTGATTTCGTGTAGCCTGACATGCAAAATGTCATTGTGAGAATGCTACAAGAAAATCAAGACACTGATGCACATGTTGCTATAAAAGCATGTGAATTGTGGTATGCATTTTGCAAAGCTTGTCTTCCTCTAGAGATATTTATGAAATTTCTCTCATGCTTGTTTGTGGTATTGTTGTTGAAGAAGACTTTGCTAATTCTTCACTGGATTCCACGCAGAAGCCTGTATATTTCTAGATGATATCAAACTTGGACCTATATATCAAAATCAAGGGGGTGGAACTCTAGGAATAATATCGCTAGAGATGTAGCAAAGGTTTGAAAAAAAACAATGAGAGTTACTGGCACATTCCTCGCCTACTTTTGTTGCAACATTAGGTTCAACTTTTTCAAATAGGTGTTCAAATGGGATGTTAGTTGCTAGTTTAGTATGTTGACCTAGATGAGCTTGACCCTGAATCATATTTCCTTCAACGATATGGGAGGAAATAAAAATAACCTTAAAACGTGACCACTATATTGTTGGAAGACATTAATTCAAACCATCCACCATTAATGTGGCAACTACACTTCTAGAGGATTCAACAGATGTCTCAAGTGTTGGATAGCTTCCTAGAGAAGCCACCGAATTCCAGAAGCTTCCTTGCTGTGTATAAAAATTACTTCAACAAACAAACGAATACAATTTTGTTATGTGTTTATGTGTTTAAGTGTGTTTGTTTTGTGTTTAGTGTGTGTTCTCTGATTTGGTATCAGAGCGAGGTGAGGTTGATTACTAAGAGAGTAAGGTTCCTGTTTGTGAGCAATGAGACTTAGAGTGAGAGATCGCTCCATGAGAGATCAGTGTGCTGAGAGGTGTTAAAAGAAGTCTCAGAGAGACAGTTGTGTGGAAGGGCGATCCTAGACAAGGGATTGCGTGCAAGTTTTTTTTGTAAAGTTGCAGTCCATCTGCTTGTGGTTAAGAACCTGTTGCTCGCTCTGAAGTTGTAGTCTCATTGCTTGTAAGAACCGTCTGGTGTAGATGATTGATTTAGATGCTCATTCGAGGGTTTAGAAATGGTGTGGAATGGTGGTTTGTAGAAGATGGTATTCAAGGAAGCCAGGGTAGAGCTAGAAAAGCATTAGGAAGGTCCATGTTTTTTTATTTCCTTGAATCTTGCAGTGTTTGAAGTTGCTTTAAATTAGCAAATGTTTAGTGTGTTACGCTTCCCAAGCATGTAAACGAATGAAAGTCTGCATGCTACCAAAAGTTTAATGGCTATAATTGTTTATATTTAACATATGATATATTGATTCGCTGGTTTTGGGATGAATTATTTATGGTGTTTTTGGTGCAAAACTAAATTAATCAGATGATTTTGTGTTGTCTAAGATGTCTTTTGGGAATGCAGTGAAGTGTTGCAGAGGTGTTTTTTTAGAATTTTCTTGCAGGTGGAGCAGTTGTGATTATGCAGTCAACTAGTTCATGAGCTATTTGCTGCTAGTAAAATCTAGCCTAAGATTTTTTATTCTCAAGAAGGAGTTGTTGTAACCCAAAAAAAGCTAGTGGGGCCAATATTTTTTGTTTTTAAGGCTAGCTCTTCAAAGTCAGTTTGACCAGTGATTTAAAAAAAAAAAATGGGCAGCCATATATTGGATTAAATTTTATGATTTATGCTTGAGGGTTTATATTTGTGAAAAAATTGTATCTCGGTGGTTGGTACTTAAGGATTTATAAGCTTATTGAAAATGGCTAATGTCATGCAGAAAGAGTTATTTTTGCGGACAAACCTAACCTCCCTAGGAGTCTAAGACTCTCTAGTGACAAACAAACCGAACAAGAGGAATCCTTCTCTAAACATACATTATTCTATGAGAAATCAAGTGTTTTCTGATCTTACCTTAGGTCCAACGCTTGTTGTAGCAGTCCAGCCTTGCTGATCCAGATGAGATCCTCCTTCACTTTAAGACCTGCATACACTAACAAAGCAAACGATTACATAACACCTGAATATTTCATAAAACAAAGCATATTCATCACATAGACCAAGGAGTACATGAAATAATTCATTAACAACAAATCATTGAGAAGAATGGACTTATTTGTATTAAGGAACAAAAAAGGAACCATTACAACCTGATCCTTGGTGTTGTGCAAGCTCCTCCCAGGGTCCAACAAGAGATTTCCTCTACTTTGACAAGCTCACCCACTCCCAATATGGCAACAAGGAAGGATAGTGATCTCTCCTCACAAGTCAACAATGGAAGTCCTAATTCCAGCAGCATTTAACCTTTAGAATGTTCAGCTTTCAACCTCCCCTCCTTTGGCCCAATGCCTGTATTTATAGTATTCTAGAGGAGGTTATTCAGTTCCAACATCAATGGGATACTCCCTCTTTTGGATGGGGGAGCTCCTCTCTTGATGGGATAAGCTCCTCTATCATAGGGGTGCATGAACCATCTGGAGGCGCTCAATACACGTCAAGAACTCTTCTAGAAGGCTCTAGAACTGACCACAAGTAACTTTTTAAAGATGAAACTCGCGCCTTTTGACCTTTACAGGGGTACGCACCCAACCTTTAGCATAGAGAGCGTATCAGTACGCAGGTACAGTTTATTTGGAGTGCGTACACGCAGGTAAGGTAGAGAGAACCTGTGTACCCAGAGATAAACATGTTTTAAAGTGACTTTCTCTCCTTTTGAAGTTTGACATGAAGAGCAGAGGCATGGGGCTTGACAAAGAGGACAATATGGCTATTGATGGGGCCATAGAATTGCAGATAGTCAAGGTGACAAAATTCAGTGTAACAGATTGCCCCCTAAAGTACGAAGCCTGTAATAGATAAGGGTGTTAAGTCATATAAGAAGGGTGAAGTGCTTTATCATTTCGAGGATCATCTTGTGGATAGCCCGGTTGGAACCTGCAATTTTCAACACAAAATACATGTAAAATATCATATCATACTGAGGTAGGCATTCCCATACTCAGATCAAAACTTTAACTATTGAACTAACTATTCTGGTACAAGAATGATTTCACAATACATCATAATCATAGACTCTCGTAGACACAGCATGGACGCAACCATCTGTTTATGATTGGTCTACAACATAATGAATACAAAACTCCTCGCAGCCTGGATGGTGGAAACTAGATCCAGGGTCTTCATTTCTGTTCCCAAATTGGTACGATTCTAGCCATGTGAATGAATGAGTCGATGTCGAACATGGTAGAAACCACTTGATTACCGGTCAATGATGTAAACCGTTAACAAGTGTGGGAGAAACCACCAGTAATGTCAATGGTTTTCAAAGTACCCAGCACAATCCATGAGATGTGAATGAATGAGTCGATGTCGAACATTTCATGGAATCCTTCGATCGCAAGTCAATGATGAAAACTGACGTCGAAGGCGAGAATCCTGCCATTGATGCTGCAGACCTCAAGGTACTGACGATTTCTAAGTCAACTTTCTAGATAATGTGCTGATGTCGATAGAGAGCGACTCGTTGCAGGCAAGCCCACAACACGAAATCATAGTTCAAGTTGAAGAAATGTTGCTGCAAGGACTGACTCAATGATGACACAATGAATGATAGGTATTTTGCGGTTGAATGTTTTGTTCAGATCTCTTGAACACATAACGACACAACAGATGGTTTGGCGACGAATGACTCAAAGTCGACTCCCATAACCCGGCTAAAGACACCAAATGATCTTGGTCAACTGTGAAGTAAAGGATTTCCCAACCCAGGTGAATGAATAAGTGTCGTGTTCAAGAGTGGTAGTAAGGTTTTTCTTGAGACAAAAAGATATCAAATAGGCTCATTCTTCTCATTTTTCCCCCACCATTTCTGGCAAGTACCTCTTTATTTTTTACAAGCTTGAGGAGGATAACATATGCTTGTTTGTAAGCTCTTCCTTCGGATGAGTCCAACTTAGTTTTTGATGCGAACCCTAAGGAGGAGCGGTCCGTTCCTGTTTGTAATAGAACAGGTCCTTTACTGTGAAATTTTAACGAGTCCAGTATAGGAGAAACTCGGCGCTTTTCATATTTAGAGAGTCTGAAAAACTTAGAAGACTCCAGATTTGAACTTTTTCGTAAAGTTGTGTCCCCTAAGCCCGAAAAAGTATAAAATAATACCTAGGAGAACCGCTTGGTCTTGCAACCAAGGATATTTTTTTCATAATTAGTGTCTTTGACCTGAAAAGTAAAAAGAGATCAAGGACACGTCGTTTTATTTCCAATATCGAATTTGAAACGACAAAAATGTGGCAATCTTTTCTTGTTTTTACGGTCAGAAAAGGGCTATAAGGGGACCGTCTTTTAATTCCGTTTTAACGAGTGTAAAAGAAACGCTCGGCAATCTTTTCGGTTTTTAGGAGTTAGAAAAGGGCTTAAAAGATGACTCTGATGTTTGGTTCGTGAAAAATGACAAGTTTCTCTGTAAATCCCTTTGTCCTACACAAAAACGACACATTACTCATACCTGTTGAAGATAGGCAAAAAATACATCGAAAAATGACCTTCTATGGTGAAAAATAACAAATTTAATATTTATTTATCCAAAAAACCTATAAAAAGACCTTTTACCATGTCATTTTTACCATTTTACTGTTGAGGTAGAAAAAAGGGCTTTTGCAAGAAACTTCCCGTGGACTTTGCGGAAAATCAGACCGTCGGAATCGAGCGCCGTCACTTCCAGGTAATCC